>JACEVL010002041.1:0-24351 GCA_020284085.1 Aporrectodea caliginosa
ATACTCAAACGCATACAGCCATACATGCAGATCACTAGTGCACTGAAGCACTTTCGCCACAGAGTATGAATCATAATCGTAATTTCGAGATTTCTACAGCGACCAAAAAAGCGAAGTCACTGGAACCAGCTTATTCGCAGGCGTTTAGCCAAAACATAATCTATAGCTATTATAGGCGGGGTGAACTCGGTTTGATGCATAGGGACCACCGAGCAGAAACCGACTGAGTGCCAGCAGACGGATGCAGGCAGAAAATAGAAGAGAGAGAGACAGACAGACAGACAGACAGAGCAGCGTCGTGAGTAAGCCAGTATTGCTGAATACTTAACCAAACTCGGCCTTGTTGGCTGAATCGATACCCAGCCTAGTTAAGCCGAATCGGCTGCATTCTTTCTATAATAGTCGTCAACGGACTCTGTGCCCTTGGGTGGGTGATGGCCATGGCACGAGCGATCAACAAGCTGGCCTTGGCCATTGTATGAACGATAACAAATCGTCAGGCTACGTCACAAGAGCGCTTACTATACTACATGCACAAACTCTGCAAACTTCCCCCATACTTAATCCGCTACGCCTACATACACATTTACATTCAACCGTCAGACAGACATATGTATGTATAAATGCATGGAGAAAAAGAGCAAGAGAAAGAGAAAGAGAGCAAGAGAAAGAGAAAGAAAGAGAGGGAGAGAGAGAGAGAGAGAGAGAGAGAGAGAGAGAGAGAGAGAGAGGGAGAGAGAGAGAGGTCCGCACATCCATGCATACATGCAAATAGACAAAGGTTCGTGACAATGCGCCAGCAGCGCCCCCTTCGCCATACAACGGATTATCCCTAAAAGTCCCCTATATTTTTATATTTTACACGGGCTGTTTCATCTAACGCACACGCCCTTACCATTCTCAGCGTGTAAATGAGTTCGTTTTGGTGCACGCAATGTCATAGATAGATCATGATATTATAGATCTACACTGTGTTCCAATGAAAATGTGCCACTTTTGATGTCACTTTAATCTTACCATCGCTTAAATTAATTTCTTAGTTCTTTGGTTTACACAATGTAATGTTTCTATACTTTGCTGTGTGTACACTTTCTGGTCTGTTCTAGTGACGCGCTGTGTAAGTATAATCGAATGATTGTTAGTTCGCGTCTGCTTGTTAAGAACCTAAGCAAATTGCTTACGCAAACTCGCGTCTGTCACCAAGTAATACAGTTGTGACAAAGTGGCTCTACTTGATTTTGCTTAGGTCTGATACAATAAGCTAACACTGATGGAATTCGCAAATGCCAAAAGCAACTCTTCAAAATCATACCATATTAAATTACATTATCTGAATTCTGAAGAATGCTATGAAGATATTAATAGGCCTATGTTTAGTACATTCCTGGTGTCCGTCATCAATACTGTTAAATTAAACAACAGAGCTTGTTTTTCAGTATATTGTTGGCGGATATAAAGTCTCCTCGTGTTTTTTCTTTCACACACAATATACTTGAAAATTCATCGAGATCAAGAACATTTGTTATCTCATTAAATGCAGTTACTGAACTTAGCTATAACTTTGCATCACGCAAAATTAAGGGAAGACTGATTTTTCCTACTGAAAATTTGGTAACAAAATTTTGGCAATGTTTCTTGTAAAGCTTTTCGAGACAAGTTACTTGGTTTGGAACTTAAAATGGCACTCTTTTTTCAGTTGCACATACTGTAGGACTACATCGATGTTTGCCAGCTCTTTACCTTTTCAAAACGCACATGCGCTTTGTCTGGAATACCGGATAAAAGGCGGGCGTTAGCAAACTTTTTCGGAAACTCCCAGTTCTTAAGCAATCATATCATGTAACCTAGATTTAGAAATTCTTTCACACCTGCTCCTGACATATAGGGTCATGTTCGTACGTACGAACGTATGTATGTATGCCTGTATGTATGCATTTATGTATGTATGTATGTTTGTATGCAGGCCTATGTAGTTATGTCTATGAATCATTATGCAGAGATGGGCTTATATAAGAAGAAAATACACGAATAAATCTGTCAGTTTAAACATTTTGGTACATCAGTGCTAATCGCCTACAAAGGGTCTGCAGAATAAGAATGAGAAAACGCGTGTTGTTAATACCGCTCTTAATCATTATCCATGGTAAGATTTGCTAACTAATATCATGAGCAAAAGTGTTCTAGCTTCTTGATGTAACCGTAATTTCTTTTAGCGCTGTTTCACAAGAACCTAATCGTTTCCTCTCCAAGCAATATCCTAAGCGACGTTAAATATCAGAGTAGGCTATCAAAAGTCCTTTAGTTACAAAGCAATGCTCATTTATGTCAAAAAGAACGAATTATTGTTAGTGTAACTGAAACTGAGTAGAATTCTTACGCTACAAATAGAATACTATTCTATTAATCAGGCTAATGTAGCTTACACTGTAGAAGAAGAACCACATGAACCAATAAAACAGTTTTCGGCGACTAACTGCGACTCTGCATATGAAAAGTGACCACAGTCATGGCGGGATTGCAGTTAATCATACCAACATGATCAGCATAAAATTATGGAATTAATTATGTATAATGCTGTGCAACGGAAATATTAGTGCGTTTTTGGTAGAATTTACAAAATGCTGTACCTTCAAGGTGATATTTTCTGTAAAACTCATCAAATTTCAAAGTTAACTTCCAAATCGCTTACATTTGACACGTGGGCTTTCACTTTGAAATGTAGAAACAGTATAATGCTCCTATTATAGCATTATACATCATTATCTTCAGAATTTTTACCAATCATGGTGTTATGTATAACATCAGTTTTGAAAGTATTCATTTTCAGATTGATTCATCGAGAATAGTGATGCCGCATTATGGACCCTTCTACAATCGATCATGTAAAAATAAAATATACTTGCAATGTTTTTCATGAACTAATGTGCTAGATTGATAGAAGAAGGTGTCCTCTAGCGAATGCCAGTGAAAGCCCACTTTCAATGTTTTGATGGAGGACCATGTTCGAAGTCCTGTATCTCAGTAAATAAATCCCGCGTTGTGATCCCTTTTCATAAACGGGGTCAGAACTTTTGAAAACCTAACCACTGATAAACTAAGGAATTGCCGACTGATAGGCAAGTTCTTTAAATTTCTTCCCCGCTCAGAGAAATTCTTCACCGATGAATCAATGAATAAATAAATGAACAGTTGAAAGAACGAATGATTGAATGAGACTCTTTATTTACAAACTAATTCCATAACAGCAAATGTCACTTTAGTACAAATTCATACTGATGTGATAATCCAAAACACTAAGTAGCCTAGTTAGCCTTTATTTGCAAATTACAAGAGCACATGCAGGCAAAGGTTACCCTTAACAGTGCATTACCCTAGGACTTTTCAGGTGTTTTCCAATGTTAACATTCAAACGGGTCTTACAATTATTTCACAATGAAAACTCTGCAAATGATACATCGATCAAAAATATGACAAAATTAAAATGCGAGAGAGCGAACCATGGATGAAACGTCCGCATCAGTATAAAAATTCTCTTCAGACCAATTCTATAGCGCCAAGAGAAGCGAGAAGACACAGCAGGCAAACGTAAAATTCAGCCTAAAATTACTCAGATATCCTTAAAACATTTCATTTAGCTCAATGTGGATGTTTTGATCAGGAATGCTAGTTCTTAAATAGACCTAAGTTTCCTCTCTCTCACGTCGTACCTTCTGATTTCCGCTGTACTCTGCTTCTGTCGTTTACTTTTCCTCCTGAATCCTATATTGTCGCTGTCTATTAACAATTAGCTTATTTGTCAGAAGCGCCTCCGAAAGGACTTTCTCGAACGGTAATTTAAAAATAAAAACTTTACGATTAAAGCAAGTTTTTTGTAAACGGAGGAAGGCTTTCAGTATTAGGCCTACATCAGATGCCTTACACTTTCTTATTTGACACTGTTTTATTATGTTTCCTCAGCTTTGGCTACAGTTGGTCGTTTAATTACAACACCGCTTAATCAGTACACATCGTTAGGACGGCCTGACATAACCATGTCGTGTTCTTCTACCCTGGGATCCAGTTCCATAACTTGGTTTCACATGCCAGTTGGCGAAAGTAACAACGTTACTATTGCATCAGGGTCTCAAGTTTACTCGGCTTTTACTAATGTGTACTGGATAAACCAAACGACAGCAAGTCAATCCAACCTGATCATACGTGCAGCAAATAAATCGACAGTCGGAACGTTCACATGTGCAGACAACGAAATGCTTGCACGTGCACAGCTGATTATGTGGCGTGAGTATTACCTGTGCTCATTTAAACAGTAGGCCAATGTTACTTGACAGGCATAAGTGCTTCACACCATACATTAGTCCTTCTATTACCTGTAAATCAATTTATGGTTGGAATAATTTTATGCTATTAAATCTCTCAATAGACAAGGTATTCTTATTTGCTTGCTCAGTTTCTGCAAAACAGTAAACTATAATTTAACTAACGAGAGGAGTATGGGTGAGTTTCTGGCACTTTCTGCCAAAGAAACCCGTTTGTATATATATGCATTGACAATTGTTTTCTCTTTCGTGAGTCAGTGTGTTAGAATTGATCATGAGAAATGTATTCTGTAAGTTTATGTTGAGTCGTTCGCATTTCTGTTTGGTTGTAGATAACACAAATCCATCTGCTAACAAGTCGGGTATTCTCATCATTGGCGACGTCATTAGATATTCTATCCAAATGTCTTACTATGGAAATCCATTCTTCTATCCGACATGCTATGTGCTAAGATATCCAGAATATATTGCTAACGTAACTTCGACAACATTGGAGCAATCGAATTCACTGATTACGGCAACAGCAACTTACTATCAGACACTGTCATGTCTTTCCAATCGGAACGCGCAATGTAATCTTGGATTTGGGCAACCTGTAGGCAACTTATTGCCTGGTTCTGCAACCAACGCCCCATATAATGGCGTCGGAACTGATTTACTTGTCCCGAAAGTGTTATGTGAGTACCTAACAAAAATTTCAATCTAAGATATTTAAACTTAGGCCTGATGCGGTAACTCCTACAAGAATTACATTAAGTCTACTGTCTGATCTACGCTACCAACGTGCAAACTCTGCACCTCGCCTTCACTTCTGCGCATGCAGGCCTATCGTTCAAGACAGTAATATTACATTTCGTAACATCGTATCCTGGTTCTCTCTCTTCTATCTCTTTCGCCGCTCCAGTTTCAAACACCATGATCCGTAGCGACACCACAGTCTACCTGGCTTATACTTGTATATCTTCCTGGAACCGGAACTGGTCTAACCTTCATATCGATTTTGTATTGAGTGGGTAATTGTGGATAGGATGCTTTTACGTAACTTCGCCTTCTGATGACTCTGCAAAAGTTTCCAGACTTGGCATCTGCAAGCAGTTATTTCTGCTCTTGCTCGGGTAGGTTGCATGTCATTTTTAGTTACAGTAAAGTCTACATCTTATCTGGCAGACTGCGTCAATTAGGTGAGAGTTTTGGCGGCATGTTCAATGACGCCTTTTTGCTCTTAGTATACGCATGAACAGTTTTGGTTTTCTGAACAGTTTTGGTTTTCTTTGACTTGCTAGTTACTCAAATCAGTAGTTTTGAATTTATCATTATTTGGCTACAGCCATGAACATGGACATTTGTACAGAAGTTCCGATGGTGAATGTAGTGAAATAAAATTATGGGCACGGAGAATCGGAGATGATTATAGCGCCTTCGTGAGTTTCCTTTAAGGCGCTACATAAATGGCCATATACATACATACATACATACACATATTTGTTTATATAATTGTAGAGTTTATTATTTAGCTTGCATTAACTGCATTCGTTCAGGCCCGCCGAGAGGGGGCAGGGGGGCAAAAACCAGGGGCCCGGCGACTTTTAGGGGCCCGGGCTGGGCCCAGCAATCAACTTATGAAAAATATTATAATAAGTTATACAAAGTTTATGATTTATGCCTTTTTAAAATATAATATTACAGACACTTAACTACAATAGTTGCATATATAAATATAATTTTGTTGGGTTGCACCCGCACTATTATTATTTTAGTTTGTTTTTTAAAAACATTTCTCATGAAGTCTAAGGATAGTTACTTGGTTAGGGGCCCGTGACTGCTCTGTCTAGGGGCCCGGAATTTCTGTCGGCAGCCATGCATTCATTTGTTTGACTTTGTATGAAAGACTATGGCTCAGTCTGTCATAAAATAAAACGTAGAGGGAACATGTAGGATGGATAGTGGTTAAAGAGGAGGAAGACAGACACGACAGACGGACAATGGTTCACAAATTGAAGAGTTGTTTTGGCAATAATGGCAGATTCATAGGTGGAAGTGAACGACAAGAGGGGGCATGAAAGACTCCTTAAGCAGTGGAGGTTTGACAGAGAGTTAGAGGACTCGGTAAATTGGTGGTCAAAAGGGCACCATCCAGAGAGCCAACGATGGCTGAAGCAAATCATGTGCTGTCGAAGTCTTTAAAAGGTAGTTGTAAATAGGTGTATGCTGTAATATGCTGTGCATATTTTATTCATACACAAAATTAACGCCCAAAACCATAGATATGTATAATATATAAATATATCACTAGAGCGAACATCTACCATCTATGTTTGAGGCTGCCGATTCAAAACGGCCTTCGCCCTTAAGCTAGACAAAATGAGCGTTGACTGACGTCATAATCGAGAAATGGACGTCATCATCAACGTTTATTGCGTGGACACGTCACCAATTATGTTAATGAGCGCTGGCTGACGTCATGCAGGCTTCATTTCACAGTACAACTTGGCTGTGATAGGCTACACAAAAGTAAAGATCGATATCTATATTTAGAATGCCTAGCTTCTGGGTCAAGGTCGCTTAGCGATTGTGACTTCACTGCGACCTGAAGGAAACATACGTCATACGGTCTCTAGCGCTTATAATACATCTCATTGCCCAAAACTAACGTCTCGCTATCTCAAGAACCCATTCGCCTAAGTTGCCCTAAATTCTCCGAAAATTAATCGCCGAACTGTAGCATCCTTCTCCACCGAAGATATTTTTGTCGCTGTCAGATCCTTTAGTGGACGATAGACGAGAGTCACGAGAGTAGCATTCTTTTCTTCTAGTGCAGCAAACATGTCATTGGCGTGTTTTAGTCACCAGTCAGTAGGTTCTTAAAAGAGTTTTCCAATCACAATTATTCATTAGACAGAAACAAATCAGAGTTTTAGTCTGGAAGAGTCAGTACTCGGTATATACACAAATACTTGTACATATACGTACTCTGATTTGAAATGTAAGGAGTTCTGAGTTAATTGTCGTTTTTGCTTTTACCAGGTGTCCCATCTGTCACTGGTGCTGTTTCTGAAGCCGTGCTTTACTCTGGAGCTATACTCACATGTCAGTTAACCTCCAAACTGCCGGTCAACTACTCTTGGACCGATCTGCCAAACGGTGCATCGAACATAGGACCACAGTTGACTGTTTGGCGCAGTGGTTCATATAAATGCACGGCTTCATTCTACATAAACGGACTGTGGGAATCGGTATCAACGTCTATTTATAACCTGACTGTACATAGTAAGTTGCTTCACTGGAAATCTTATTATATGGGCTACTACAACTCATTGTTTCTAAAACTGTAGGTGCATTAGGTTGCCACCAGTAAGGGAAGGACAAACCCCTAGGGACTACACTTACACCAGGAGTTCAAAAATTTATTATTTTATGTGTGCTATAGACACTATTATAATGTGGTTTTTAAGCATTTGCTAGCTGTTCCTTAGACCCAGATCAAATTCTTTGTTAACACAGCGTTGAGGGCAATTACTTTGGCATATTGCCAGATTTTCTTTGCCAGTTCTAACTTTATTCAGTACATTTTCTTTCTTTTTAATTGCGCATCCGTTTTTTGTGCATTCAAGATACACGACTTAATATTTAGCTTTCCTATAGACAGACTACACAATAGATGCTTTTCTATCCCTGAAAAACGAGGTAAGCAATATTTGAAGACTCATATTCAAAAGAAAAGTCATTAGAACTTAACAATATTTAGTGCTTGCAAATTATACTGGTATTAGGCATTTCACGATTCTTACAATTTGTTTATTTATTGTATTTATCGTTTGTGAAACAGATCTGTCTATTACGGCCAAACCATTGTTTGGACCAATCGCTGGAGGAACTAATGTCACATTAACACTTGATAACTGGTCAAAACAAATTGCAAACACATCTGCCGTGTACCTCGGTGGAATTCTGAAAATAACATCTTTACAAAGTGACAGGTTAGACGCAATGACTCCTATTAGCCTACGAAGAGCAGTCTCTTTAGGTCGCCATGGCATTGAAGTGTTAGATACTATTTTTAGCCTCTGTATATGAGGCCTTGGCTAGTCTTCTCACTCACCGTCGGACCTTCCCAGCGACAGTGGAAGGTCGGTGTAGTCATTATAGATGAGTTCGGTAGGGAGCGCCTACGGTCCTGACGGGGTTTGAACGCCGACCTCCTGGTTGACAATTCATCGCTTCAATCATAAGAATATCCTATTAGCTTCAACATAATTACAGATAACAATCGCTTCAAAAACAAAGATACATGTATGTTCTGTGTGAATATGACACGTCACACGCACAGGAGTGTCGAAAAGTAGTAGTCTGCCAACTATAGAAATAAGATCGAGACGTACAAACAGACAGATATAAACACAGATAAATACAATCAAAGGACAAGATTATGATGAACAAATGCATGTATCATTGGACCTCAAAAGATGTGATCAGTTAGCCTTAGAGCACTGAGTTGTCTGTTTCCGTAGGTAACATAGGCCTACTCCATGAATAGCAGGGTCACACCTCAATGAAATTCTTGCATAAGACTAAGATTTACGAAATTTCGAAAATGATCGTTGCAGTAGTCTAGTGAAAGCAGACTTCGATGCGAACAAAGGCATTCGACGACCTGTATTACCCTCGAAGGTAGCAGAAGGCCGACGGACAGTGATGCTGGTCAATCGGGTCTGAGGAGTTTTAAGCGCCTCTTTGAAGTTTTCTCTTAACAGTGACGCTATATAAACGTGTATTTATCACTAAAAATTACTGATACAACCGTCGGTATAACGATACACTGTACGGTGCCGAAATCTATTATCGTTGAAGATCATTATTATCGTAATCCATCGATGTTTTCGTGTAAAATCTGTTCCTTATAGTGGCATTTTAATCTTTTCGAACACACAGCTTCTTTTTTCCAGCCGAATACTATTTTAATTGAAACACAGTGTGCATTGTGCGATATTACTATCAATTCTAATAGTCTCTGAGTTGAGAAACTTTATCATTACAGAGCAACAAACTGCTGGGCAATAAAAAATCCATAATTTCAATCTTACATGGTTTAAAAACACCTTATCACTTCGTCCACGTCCTTTGGAAGTAGAACGTTTGATCCAGGTTCATTAGGACGATAACGTTTGAAGGATCCAGAGATGAAAATATTGTTCCCCACCACGAAACCAATGTCCAAGCCAAAGAATTAAAATTAGTGTACAAACTGTACAATAATTGGTCCTTTTATTATTTTCAGTAGACTACCTATTAATCTGCTGAATTTCACCAAATTCGATTCCTTTGAAAACTATGTACGTTTGCTGCTTGTAACATGTATGACATTCAATGGAAGTAGGTTAGCTGTAGATCATTACTTTGATAATTTCTATCTTTCTTTCTTTGGCTCGCGAATTTGTCTCTAACTTTGATTTGGAAAATTCAATTTCAGAGTAGGCAACAATGTTGTGATGACAACTCCCAATGCAACAGAAGCGCTAATTGGAAAACCGTTGCCGATAACAATTGAATTCACACCAGGACCATACAACATAAGTACCAATTTATCTTTCACTTACAAAGGCAACACAGAAATAACTGGCATCAACCGACCCACGTTTTTATTCACGTAAGTTTAACGTTAACATATCAATAGAGAAATAATGTAAATAATAAACAAGAACTAGACCTTTTCTTGAGTTACTCTAGTCTAAAATCACCTCTAAAACTATAGTAACATAAATTATGTTAGTTCAGAAATTCTTAATTCGTGCTCAATCTTTTCAAGTTAAAATGTTTCTTCATTTTCGATTGTAGTTATATTAATCGGATCTGCATGTATGACTTTAATTCGCAGGGGTGGACAGACTGTGGTTGTAACCGGGATTCAGCTGTCGTCCCAACAGACGTCTAATCTATTCATTCAAGTCAAGGTCGTTGTTGAAAGAGGAATCGACAGAAAGACCACTTCAGAAAGATCGTTAGGGGTAGAAATAAAGTTACAAATTAAATAAACTAATATACAAATTACATGGAAATAAACACAGAATCAAACAACTAAATATAAACCAAACTGTCAATGTATGTGTGTGGTGATTGTGGTCTGTATGTTTGTATTTATGTATAATATTATACATGTAGGTATGTATGCACTTATCTCTTGGAAGCGCTGAATGTTTATCTAACTAATCTAAACAGATCCGATTTAGAGTATGCTGTATATGCATGCTAAGCGGTGTCGAATGAGGCATTATTAATTTGCAAAGGAAAACTATTGCAAAAGCTGTTTAGACAGAGGTTAAGCAGGCGCAAAATGCATGTAGATGACGCGACTAATATGGTTTTACTAGAAGATAATGGGAGAATATAATTTGGAACACGCCCGTAAGGTAAGCCTATATAACTACATATATACGATGTAGTGAATAAATGTCGAGTAGCTGATGCAGTGGTCTATAATTATATGGCCACTTTTGTCTCAACTCTCGTGTTTTTGCTTCATTGTAGCCTTGTGAAGGCAAAGCTGCAGCTGGTAGTGCAATGACCTGTCGAATGCCGTCAGTACAAATACCTGAAGATTTTCTCCAAGTCTTAGACTCCCTATACATTAGCAGAAATACACGTGACACGAATTTGATGAACCATCTAAAATCAGAAGTTCCATTCCCAGTGTCGAGGCGTAAACGAGACGCAAACTCTCTGTCCTTGACTGGACCAAATGGAGTTGATCGACTTGTCATCTATCTTGGGTTCGTCCTTGATGGATATGAGAAGTATGACAACATCAGCGACATTCTTCCAGATTCTCAAATTCTAATATTTTCTCCTCCGGAAATCGACTTCACGAAACATATAATTGAATTTGATCCAGACAAGGATGAGTTCATATCAATTAAGGTAGACCTCCAGATTTGTTCACATGCTTTATACGTAGTTCCTTCTGAAGTGTCGCTAAGTAAATAAATTTATTATGATAATAACAGCTACAAATTACTTCCTGTTCTCTCAGTATTGATTAATTATGGTCGAAGAGTTACGTTATTATTTCTGTATCTTTAACCTTAGTGTTAGGTTTTTCTTAAGTTTAGATCGCTGGCTATACTGAACTGTAGCTTTAGGATGACCGCAATTGTTTTTTGTGTTCTTCCTTCTAAATTATGCAAAGTTCTCGTCTGCTCTAATTAATTATTATTATATTCAAAAAGGCTTCAGTCGATGGGCGCTTCATGTGAAATCCTAATCATATGTCATAATCATCAGATCGACTGAATACACGTTGCATTCATAGTTTTCATAGTTGCATTAAAAGTTGCATTCGAGTAAGCTTTTTATTTATGTTTAACCTTTTATCATCAGCATGAATTTGTAACTAATTCATTTGCTAACAAGAGGTTCTATGTATAAAACAGCCATACTTAAATTTGTCTTTTAGGGTAAGTTTATGAAACGCGGCTGTCGAATGGCTGACTATGTGGTGACAGTGGGTGCTGATGTCTGCGAAAACATTGACCTTATAACTGACAATCAGTTGAGATGTCGACCACCGAAGCAGCAACCACAGTCGACACTAAACACCTCGATCTACTGCGATCAGTTCCCGAGCATATACGTATGTCTAACACTGTATAGGGGTTCATATAGAAGCATACAAGTAGGCCTAATTCATCGCGTAATTAAAATGGTGTTTTCTCAAGATTTTGCCTCTGGCCTGCATCAACTGCTTTTATGAGATAATTATCATTGTAATAGCATTTCATAAGATACGTGACTAAATACTCTATGGTGCATGATATTGTCTTGAGGCACTAATGATTCGCACCGAGCTTTAGGAGAAGTGAGTGTTCTAATTAAGCTTTCAAGAACATTTCTTGCCGAGCCTTTTTCATTGTTGGCTCATAATATACATAGGAGTGAATAATTATGTCAAAAAAGCTCTATAACGTTTCCTTAATGTGTCGTAGCATTGACGGAAGTGTTTAATATTAGAACAGGTCCATTTTAAATGAAATTGCTTTATAATGTTTTGAATAAATTCCGATTACGCTCATGAATAAGCTGGTGACCTGCGCTTGGCTTTCGAGTGGCGCTTTAGAAGTTTAGAGTTTGCGATTACGATTACGATTAGGATCCAACCTTAGAGCTGAATAATGACTTCAGTGGGAAGAAATAGTTGCGCAGCAAAGAGAAATATACACAGCAATTTGACAGACATATTTGTACGATTTAATTTTGGTTCATTTACTTTTTTTAGATAAGCTTAGGTTTCAAGACTTATCAATACGTCTGCATGAAATATTCAGACCGTCCTTCGTCACCTCCAACTGCTTTAATAGTCGGATTGGTCGTTGGACTCTCAGCTCTCGTCATTGTCATTCTTTTGATGGTCGCAATCGTCTTTTGTTGCAAGAGATCCAGAAATCGCCGTCAAACCAACAACAGGCCTACATTAGACAGAAACGCGTCATCGGTAAATGACGCATATGAAACAATACCAGATCCATTATATGATAATAAGACACATAATTACACTGATTTACAGCCGTCAGCTGAGTCGTATACCAAGGATGAATACGAAGCACCGTATGTTAACGAGGCACATCATTACATTGATTTACTGCCATCAACTGAGTCCTATGCCAAGGATGAATATGAACCACCAGCAGCTCAGTCGTAAGCTAATGAGTTAGAACTTAATAGGCGTTGACCTACACTCTCAAAGCAGAGATTGATGCTTTTTATGCCGCCTTTTGATGGGTTATAGCTACAATAAAAGCCTCGAGAGCTTATATATAGCAAACAAAACAACTTAACAAAAGGTCATTTACATTAGACTTAAAGCAACATGCTTTGGTGGGATGTACTGCTTGACTGGATCTACTGATTTCGCTAACATTCGTCGCTTATCTTGCACTTCTTGAATGCAAGACTCAGCCATCCATTCGCTTGGGGGCCATATTAAAATCAGCTGCAGTTGGACGAAATGGACGCCTAACTGGCTGCCAGACAGTTAAATTCAGCTCCTGTAGTAACTTGCAATCACCCGTTCATACTATGACTTGTAATCATACTGTTGTGTGTTCGCTTGAGTTAATAATAAACACATAATATGTTATATTAATCTCTAATATAAAATGTTCGCAAGAAATGCATGTATTTTGCCGATCCTGTGAAATGTCCTTGTGATACAAAATTATGTTACGGCTTGCGAAATGCCAGTGCATGCGAGGCAGTAGGTCTATAAGGTACAACATCGTCTTAGTCAATAAGCGTTTCGATGAACAAATCAGTGAAATGCAGAGAAATTATAAAACATGCATATTGTGAAGGACATGGGTTGCTTATGAATACCAGTTTCTTTCAATAAGCGCTTTCCAGCACTTAAGAAGCCCAACCTAGACCCTAACTTTTGTCAGAACTTCCGACCCATTTTAAATTTATCATTTCTCTCCAAAGCCTTAGAACTACTGGTTTCCATGCAGCTTCTCCCCTATCTTGAACATTCAGGACTCCTCCCTTCCCATCAGTCTGGTTACAGGGATCATCACTCCACAGAAACTCCCCTCCTCTCTCTACTTTCTTATATCCATTCAGCTGTTGACAGGTCTCAGAACACTCTTCTTGCTCTTTTTCATGTTTCTTCGACCTTCGACATGGTTGACCATGCAATTCTACTCCAACACCTTGAGACCTCCTGTGGACTCGAAGGTTCCCCACTTCTTTGGCTTCGGTCTTACTTGTCTGATTGCACTCAAATGATCATTTCTGGCGACTCCAGGACTCAGTAGATCCCTGTTAAATTCGGTGCTCTTCAGGGTTCTGTCCTAGGCTCCTCTTATTCATTTTATACACGGCTAGTATTCCTACCTTTTTTCCCAAATCATTCAGCTATCGGCCATCTTTTTGCTGATGATGTCCAGGCATATGTCTGTGGGCCCCCTTCTGCTCAACTCCTTCTTGCTAGTCACATTGACGCTCTTTCCCAGGATCTGCATCTGTGGATGTCCTCTAATCGCCTTTCTTTAAATTCCTCCAAAACCCAACTTATTTGGTTTGGCAGACCACAGCAACTCCTGAAACTCGACTATACCTTAATCTCTGAAAGTTTCCCCATTTCACATTCTCGTCTAGTGTCCGTGACTTTGGTGTCACCCTAGATAGCTCTCTCGCCTTCACTGAACGGTTGAATGTATGTATGACAAAAAGGCATGCAAATATACATGTATGCATGTATACGTACAGACAGACGCATGCACGTGTATTGTAGTAGCATATTCGTCTTTATAAGAAAATCAAGCAGACAAACCGCAGCCCAGTAGGCTATAGGAACATGCACAATGCGGAGCTGAACAACGCTAGACAGGCGATAGTGTAAAGTTAGTATGACGAGGTTATAACACAATTGTGGCTTGAACTCTAGGCTATTGGAGAAACCCTTGTTGTTCTTATGCAAATAAGGTCATACATGGATGCATAGTTTTCATACATACATACGCACCTGCATATATATATATATATATTATATATTATATATATATATATATATAATTATATATATATACACATATATAATAGAGCATGCACACGAAAGTTTCTGACACGACACCACGTACCCATAGAAAGTATTACCTTTGTTACTTTCTTCGGACGCACCATCCCGAACCATTTTGGGTGTGTAATTTATAAGTTCGTGTTGGTACATGCACAATGGCACAGATGAATCATATAGGCCTACACCGTGTGCCACTGAAAATATGCCAATATTTTGTCACTTTAATCGTACCATTGCTGAAATTAGTTGAATTTATTAGTGCTTTGTTCTGGACATGTTTATACATCTTCCTGTAAAATTTCTCCTCCGCAAATGTAGCACACTGGTCTGTTCTGTTAGCGCGCTGTGTATGCAATCGACAGATTGCAGGCCATGTCTGGTTGTCGGATTCCGTCTTATGACCTTCAGTAAATTGCTTGTGCGGCCGTGTCTATGTCACCAAGCAGTAGGATATTAGCACCTCCCAATGTGTTCCAGTTAGGACAAGGGACCTGTACTTAGTTTTACTTACTTGCATACTTACGTACTTGTTTAATAATCAAATGCCGATGTCCTTCCAATATTCCTAGGCAACTTATAAAAATTATACTAGTTAAAATCAGGAGCCTTTTTCCACCTCTCGCCAAAACTCGTTACAACCTGCATCCTAGACGATGCTTTCTAGGACGCAGGTTGTAACGAGTTTTGGCGAGACCAGAAAAGCATGTTAAAAGCTTTATCCCTAGTAAGAGTCCTCTTTGCCTGCAATCACTGACAGAGTTCTGTTACCTCTTTAAATTTATTTTTCTGGATTGTGCTTCGACATGTAACTGCATGGGTGCGGTGTGCCACCCAGATTTGTCTCTTTTCATATAAATTAATATATATATATAAAATCTACTAAACAGTTCTCAACATTCATAGTACTTAACTCTTAAGTATAGATATTGACTTGTTTTGCATTTTCTGTTGTGCAGCATCAATAGGCCTACTGCAAAAACAGTTTGTTTTTCAGTACATAGATCTATGTCTCTTGAGTTTTATATTTTACACACACTATAACTGAGAATCAGTCGGAATCAATAACAGTTTTATTACATTCAATGCAGTAACTGTACTTAACTGTATTTTGTGTCGCGCGATAATAAGGTAAGCTGCTTGTTTGTTCAGAAAATTGCAAAATTAGTAATGTTAGCAATTTCAGGCCTTTTTTGAAGCACTATGTATACTATTGTATAGGCCTACATAGATACTACATGTATGGTTGCACTTTGCCTTTCGAAAAGCATTTGCTCTGGCTGGCATAACATTATAGGATGCAAGGGGGTCGTTATTATTTTCGCAGATAATTATTTGGTCAAAAGAGATCATATCACGCAGCCTAGGTTCTCATACCTGCTCTGACATGGTATGGACATAATAGGCCTAAGTTTGCAAACATGCAATCTATGTGAGTATGTATCTTTGTATCCTCTACACAGTGTACACAGTGTATATTGTCAGAGTCCGTTAAGATAGTGATGCTCATCCGTAGGTATCGACGACCGTCCAAGTTATAAGTTACTGCTGACTCTCCAGATTTTGTGACGCTGCCCTTAGTGAAGATACGTAGTCAACCGTTACGGGAGTGGCGGATATCGATCCCGCTTCCTGCTTGATGTTCCGCTCTTCACGCCAGAGTGCTACCATTCTTCCATCATTCCCCCAGATGACTCGCATAAAGTTCGCACCTTAACGCGGAAATCTACCAAGCAATATAAAACAAAAATGAAGATCGATAAGAGGTCATAAAATCGTCGATAAGCAGTCGCTTTTACTCAACATCGGAAAAATTACATTCACTGTGGGCTATTCATGTTTTCATGGTGCAATTCTGAAACACACGTTCACAAATTCTCATGCAACGATATCTACGGAGAAAAGTAATGCACACATGTGCACCTGTCAGTTTAAATACTTCGGCATGTCCGTGCTGTGCACAAAAGACAGCGTTTCGTCTAAAGGATCGGCAGAATAAAGAATAGAATGGAAAATCGTTTGTTACTAATATCGCTATTAACCATTGTCTGCGGTAAGAATTGCGCACTAATATGATTTTGTAGTCTTATAACTCTTGTTCACGTAAGTGTTCTAGCCATTTAGCGTAAATAGCAATGTTTCTGTAGAGATTGGTTTGCAATGACGCCGCTTCAGGCTAAAATCAGTGGCTCTCCCTAAGTTACTGTAGTCCCTCGGAAGTCAGTCGCTAAGAAATTACCAACTGACTTGTTGAGTTAGTGACTGACTTAGCGACTTAGTCGACGACTAGCCGTAAACGTTGAAACCAACGTATTTTCAATCATGTACGAACAGACGACATACATACATACATACATACATACATACATACATACATACATACATACATACATACATACATACATACATACATACTAGACTGGTCCACAAAATTAAAAGTTGGAAATACATTGCTCCACAAGGCTGCCCTTGTTACACATGAAAACATGAGTCTGTTTGCAAAATTTTGGAAAGATTTGATTATGTTTAGAGGTCGCTATGTTTTTCAACTTTTTGCCATAATCATATTATAGTATGAACTTGTCAAAAAACATGTATAATTTTGATTTTTTTCAAATCGGTTATAAATTATTTTCAAGTCATTTATTATTTTGAAAAATAAACAGCCCAATTTAGAAATATATACTGCAGTGTTACTGCTTCATCAGGTGCATTACGTTTGTAATAAAATATAATTTTGGATAATTAAAGAAGTAATCCAGTCTGCATAAATCCCGTCATTGAAGTGCTGGAAAACCCGCAACCTACTATTATTTCATTTTGCCTTTGTTGGAACAGAAAATTTTGTCCGATGACTGGAGACAAGTTGCAGCAAGTATTGTTTCTGTGACTCATCTTAAGTATATCATTGTAAGAATGGATCAGAGCCACTCCACGTTCTGCGCAGTCATTGACGACCATCAACAGTTTGACATTTGCCTTCATCGACTGGGAAGTAGGGTCCAGTGGTCAGGGAGTAAAGGACTTTGATAGAAAGGCTATGGGTTGTTCTTGACCCTGGATGGTAAAAAGATCAAGCAGTTTTAAATATCTCCTTGTGACATACTCTTCCAGTGGAGTCTGGTGGTCGAAGGATTTCCTGTCCAGAAGCTACATGGATAGCGGATTAGGTGGATAAATAAGATTGTATTACCAGAGCAGCCTCGATGTCTTCAGTGACACGCTTCGAAGAAATAGCGGAGATGATGACTGAAAGAGTTAATTAAATCGAACTCAAACTGTAACTCCTTGAATCAGCACATATTTGTGTTCATACAACTTCCACAGTTTGCGAACACCCGATTCCACACACTGTGAGGGGATTCTAGCCTCCTCCCGAATTACCAACGCAGCGACTATTGTTGCTTTCGTGGCCTCACCAAATGCTATAGTCTATTCTGGTAATGAAATATGAAATTCCTCAGGATTGCCCAATTTTTTGGAAGTCCAGACCCAAGAAAGTGTTTTTCAGGCATCCCTAACAGACAACATTGTGAGGAACTCCTTGTTGATGCCAGTTTCACCATAGTTGCCGTTTTGCAACGTACGAGCTTTTATTGCAGAAAGTGAAAAAACATGTGCTGTAAGCTTATTTCATATTCAAGGCTGGCTTCACAGACGAAAAAAGTACTAGAATCACGCTAAATTAGCAGCATACAGAGCAATATTGAACAATACAATTGTAGGATATGAAACGAATTGTGATGAAAAGGTGGCATGCAAAATTTAAAAATTAGTTATAAGCCAACAACCGTTTATCTATCAGAAAGAACTTGAAATAAGTGTTTTATTTGTAAATAAGCTTATTATTCTTTTAGTTACTTAAATACAGTTGGCATATTGATCATGATTTAGAAAGATGGTGCTTGGTGTTCATGGGTGCTTATTTTAATTCATAATGAAGCTATTAACGCGTCAGATGCGCAAGTTTTGCAATTTCAACAAAAAGTGTCAAAACCTAGCGACCTCTAAACATGCTCAGATCTCTTCAATTTTTTCAACACAGAGTCTTCTAGTCAAGTGTAACAGGGGCAACCTTGTGGACCAGCATATTTTGAAAAAATATATTTCCCCATGTAAGTTTGGACCAGTCTAATACATACAGTCATACATACATACATACATACATACATACATACATACATACATACATACATACATACATACATACCTACAATCCATACATACATACATACATACATACATACATACATACATACATACATACATACATACATACATACATACATACATACATACAGTCATACATACATACATACATACATACATACATACATACATACATACATACATACATACATACATACATACATACATACATACATACATACATACATGCATACAAACACATACATAAAGAGGCTACCTATTGGGAGCTTCTCGTCACTCGAAATGCTCATAATCCTAAACGCCTCTGGTCATCCATTTTTGGACTGCTCGGTCGTTCTTCACGTCCACCAGAGACTCCTTCCTTCTCGGCGAATGATTTCCTAACGATGCTAACGGACAAGATGGACGGTCTCCGTACGTCAACAGTTGGTTCTACTCTGCCTCGATTCCATTCTTCGGAATCCATTTTTGATGACTTTCGCCCCATCACTGAAGACGAACTACGCCGGGTCGAACTTAAAATCGTGTGAACTTGATTCTCTCTCGCCATTTATCCTTATTGACATATTGGATGACATTCTGTCATCTTTTCATTATTTGTTTAACAGGTCTCTCTCTCTAAAGGTCATCTTCCCTCCTCACAAAAACGGGCCATTTTCTTTCCTACTCTTTAGAAACCCAACTTAGATTCTAATCTTTGCTGCAACTATCGCCCCATTTTCAATCTTTCTTTCCTTTCTTAGACAGTTCCTCCCGTATCTTGAAAAATCCGGACTTCTTCCCTCCAGCCAATCGGGTTTTAGAATCAATCATTTTACTGAAACTGTTTTACTATCACTCCTCTCGGATATCTACTCTGCTATTGATCGGTGGCAGGTCACATTGTTGGCTCTATTTGATGTCTCTGCTGTCTTTAACATGGTAGATCATGAAATCTTCCTACAGCGCCTTGAGACCTCGTGTGGTCTTAGGGGCACATCCCTCCTTTGGTTTGGATCTTACCCTACGGACCGAACACAAATGATAATTTCAGGTGACTCTAGAACACATTGGGTTACAATCAAATTTGGTGTCTCTCAAGGATCAGCACTTGGCCCTCTTCTCTATCTTCTATATACAGTAGACATCTCCTCTCTTTTTGCAAAACACCTAGATACTGGTTACCTCTTTGCCGATGATGTTCAGGCATGCGTTCATGGCTCCCAAACTGCTCAGCTCTCCCTCATTACTCGCATTGATGCTCTTTCTCAGGACCTTCACGCATGGATGTCTTCAAGCCGGCTCTCCTTAAACCCCGCTAAGACCAAATTGATCTGGTTTGGCACCCGCCAGCAACTTGCTAAGATTGACTATTCCCTTTTGGACGAAAATTTTCCTTCCTATGCCTTTTCAACCTCTGTTCGTAATCTTTGTGTCACTCTTGATAGTTCTCTCTCCTTCTCTGACCACATTACCAATCTCACCCGCTCCTGGTATTACCATATCCGATGCCTGAAGGCAATACGACGATCCATCTGTTTCTTCTTTGGTTTTTACTTCAATAGTTCATGCCTTTATTTGCTCTCGCATTGACTATTGCAATTCCCTCTTGGTTGGCCTCCCTAAAGTGCGCCTCTCCCCTCTGCAATCGGTTCTTAATGCAGCTGCAAGAGTATTGCCCGCCTTCCACGATTCTCCCATATCTTTACATTCATGTTTGAACAACTACATTGGCTTCCTCTTTCTGCACGCATCCAGTTAAAGGTACTTGTCCTCATTTGCCGATCTTACCTAGGTCTTGTCCCTAAATACTTCTGTGACTCAATACGTCGGTCTACTTCGGCCTCCTTTCGCGCACTCCGCTCTTCGGATCGTCTTGACCTTTTTGTTCCTCGTGTGAGAACGGCCATAACCCAATCCCGTGCCTTTGCCTGCATGGGCCCTTCGTTATGGAATCGACTTCTCCTTTTTGTTCGCTCTACCATACTATCCGGTGGTCCTGTTATATCTGAACTGTTTCTTTCATGTGACGCACGCTCCGTGACCATTCTGAGTGTGCCAATATGTTAGTTTAGACGCACGCAATGACATAGATGAATCATTTAAGCCTACACTGTAGTGTGTAGCCTACCACTGAAAAGCGATACATTCAGTGCCACCTTAATATTAACACTGGCTAAATTAGTTCATTCATTCAATCATTCGGGAATATATTAGGGCTTTGTGTGGGACATGTTTATAGACTTTGCTGTGTGTACAATTTCTGCACTACAATATTATTGTAACGCAATGGTCTCTTCTGTTAGCGAACGACCCTTGGTAAATTGCTTACGCCTTTGTCACTAAGCGGGAGGCCTGTAGGTAAATTTGCTTACTTGTAGGACGTCTTGCACAATAAGCTAAAACTGATGGCATTCGGAAATGCCAAAATCAACGCTTCAAAATTATACCACACTAAATTACATAATCTGAATTCTAACGAATGTTTTGAAGATCTCAGTTTGTTTGATAAATGTATGTTGTTCGTCATCAATACTCAAAGTAACAGAACTTGTTTTTAGTCCATTGTCAGCGACTTAGCGAAATATGAGGTCTATTGAAGTTTCTCTTTCACACACAATGTAATTGAAAATCAATCGAGATCAAGAACGTTTTTATTTAATTCAATGCAGTTACTGCGCTTATCTATTTCTTTCTCTTACGCGAAAATAAGGGAAAACTGATCTTTAATTGTGACAATTTTGGTAACAACATTTGAGCAATTGCCTCAATTAAAGCGTTTTGAAGCATGTTAATTTGTTTTGGAACTTAAAATGGCACTCTTTCTGCTGCACACCCTGTATGACTGCATCAATTTTCCTTGCTCTTAAGTTTTTCAAAAGCATGAGTTTTGTCTGGGATACAGGATGAAGGGACCGTCGTTAGCAATTTTTGGATGAAAGGGTGTGCATTATCAAACTTTTTCGTAAGCTCACAGTTTCTAAATAATCATTAATCATGTCATGTACAATCGTAGAACAAACTTGCCGAAGAACACGAATGCGGTTAGACTACACAAGACTCTTAGATTTGGATCAACAAGAACGTGTTATTGATGCAGTCCAACAGAGACTGAATAGAAATCGAACTCAGCAATATAGAATCCTATTCACGTAATCAGGAGAAGACCTCACCGCGTGTACCATTAGAACGGTTTTTTGCGGCTAACGTTTGAAATCCCAACCATACATAAAGTAAGGAGTCCCCGACTGATAGGCATGTTCTCAAAATTTTTCACCGGCTTAGATAAATCCTTCATCGACGACTCAATGGATAAACGAACGAATGAACGAATGATTGAATGAGATTGTTTATTTGGTAAGTAATTTAGTGCGAATTTATGGAAATATAATAATCCAATAAATAAGTAGTATTTACTAAAACTCCCCCTTGGTCTTAATTTCACTTTTTCTTCCAGTTTTTTCTTCCAGGTAGTTCGGCATTTTAATGACTAGCGACGCTCCTTGTTTTAAATCGCAGTGTTGCAAGGATTTTACAGGTTTAAAAATAGTTATTTTCCTATTTCAGTAGTTTAAATCTGTAGTTTTTCACATGTTTAACCATTCTGCTATCCAGCCGCGGCATCCCTAGAGCAAGCTCACACCACACTTGGGTGATGCGAAACCCAGGTTGGGAAACGCTGATTCATGGCATAATTAACTCAAAATCTTTTCGAACTAGGCCCTACTCAACAATGCATTCGCCTCCAGCGGTCACAGATGACGTCAGATATTGCACGTGAACGCCGAGCAATTCAAGTTGTACGTTTGAATTTGCGCGCGAACATCCACCAATCAAGAAACCTATTCCAAAACATAATTATCAGCTAACAGATTGCAAAGCAGTTGGCAGCAAGATGACATCGATAAGACGTTATAAAAAATCTTCCAAGAACGCGCGTTTACTCAACATTGGAAATTTTACGTTCATAGTAGGCTATTCTTGTTTACGTGGCGCAATTCTGAAGCATATGTTTACAAATTATCAGGCAAGGATATATATGTAGAAAAGCAATGTAGGGCTGTAGGCCCTACACACCTGTCAGTTTAAAAACTTCGGTATGTCCGTGGTGTATACAAGAAGACAGCGCTTCGTCTAAAGGGTCAGCAGAATAGAGAATAGAATGGCAAATCGTTTGTTATTAACATCGCTATATACCATTTCCTACGGTAAGAATTGCGCACTAATGTGTCTGTAATACAACCTTTGTAGTGGGAGTGTATTAGTTCCTTGGTGTAATTAGAATTCCTGCTAATGAGATTGATTTATATGACGCCACTTCAAGCAAACCTAAAATCAATGGCTTTTAGCTCTCTCTGAGATAGCCTAGACCAGGCGTGTCCGTATACCGGCCCGCGCGCCATTCTGACCCGTCCACCATGTTTTTCAGGCCCGCGGAGCCTTGCCTAACGACTGCACAATTTGAGAATAAAAGTTCAAATTTGTCATTTTTCGATGGTACCTCTGGGTACCTGTTAAATTGGAGGTTCCTTAAGGATCTGTTCTGGGTTAACTTCTTTATATATCATGTTTACTACTGATATTCACGTCCTTGTCATTAAACATTTTAATAATAATATCTTTTCTTTAATCAAGCGCCTGACAAACGCACTGCGCTGTACATTTACATGTTATGCAATTGAAACAATCTTAACTACTAACAGAACAGACAGCCTGCAATACACGGCGCTAATTGCAGCCTACAGAGCATATCCGCCCTACGGGGCTCGAACTCGGTTCCTCTCGCTCTCTACGCCAGATGTTATCCAATGCGCTATCGGGCTCCCCATTTTGCTGCAGGACATCTTTATACTGATGACGGACAGGCATTCGTTCATGGTCTTCCCTTCGATCAACTTGTCCTTTCTCATTCTATTGCATCTCCACCCCCCTTTTCTCTCTCTCTCTCTCTCTTTCTCTCTTTTCTCTCTCTCCCTCTCTGTCTCTCTCTGTCTCTCTCTGTCTGTCTCTGTCTCTCTCTGTCTGTCTGTCTCTGTCTGTCTCTCTGTCTGTCTCCCTCTGTCTGTCTGTCTGTCTCTCTCTGTCTCTGTCTCTCTGTCTCTCTGTCTGTCTGTCTGTCTGTCTGTCTGTCTCTCTCTCTCTCTCGCTCTCTCTCTTCAGATCTCCATTTTTTTTAATGTTTGATGTCCTCGAATCACCTTTCTCTCTCACTCGATTTAAAAAAACTCAGCTGATTTGGTTTGGCACCCGCCAGAAGCTAATTAAACCTGATTACGATCTACTCTTATTTACTTTTTCCACTTGTATCCGTGACTTGGGTGTTAA
>JACEVL010002042.1:0-25143 GCA_020284085.1 Aporrectodea caliginosa
TGTGTATGTATCTATGTATGTATGAGCGTATGTATGTATGTATGTGTGCATTTATGTATGCACGTGTGTGCGCATGTATGTACATATGTGTGTATATGTGCATGCATGAATGTATGTATCTATGTATGTATGTATGTATGTATGTATGTATGTATGTATGTATGTATGTATGTATGTATGTATGTATGTATGTATGTATGTGTGTATGCTTGTCTTTGTATTTGTATGTTTGCCTGTCATTCTGCCAGTCTACTTGGTCTGAATGTTAGACGCCGTAATCCTCAAATGATTGCAAATCATTTCAAGTGAATATTTTCTTCGGCGATTTCTCTATGGCTGACAAAATCCTTCTCAGAGCAGCTGTGATTTTTCTCGTCCTCCGGCGCCTTCTTTCCAGCTCAGCTTTAATCGAGTGCTTCCGGTCAAAACTCGATGGGAGTCAATCGTTAAGTTTGGGAAGGGGAATCTCACCCACGTTTGTAAGGAACGGTTTAGACACGCTGGAGAGATCTCACCATTTTTAGGCGATTTCTTGTGGTTTGATTTAACACTAGAAGCACCGAGAAATCGAACTTCCTAGAAGCACCAAGGGGGTCATTTTGACCCCAAGTAATTTATAATGCAAAGTCAATTGCAAATTCAATTAAATTGACTATCAACTTTATTAACATAAATTACATGAGCATAAACAAGTGTAATAAGTAAGTTGGAATGGAATAATAGGAGATCCTCTCCTCTCACCAGATCTCCTATCCTCTCGCCAGACCTCCTCCGCTCTCATTACATCTACTATCCACTCACCAGATCTCCTATCCTCTCACCAAATTTCCTATCCTCTCACCAGATCTCACCCTATCTTCTCGCCAAATCTTCTATCCTCTCACCAGATTTCTTATCCTCTCACCAGACCTCACACTATCTTCTCACCAAATCTTTTATCCTCTCACCAGATCTCCCCTCTCACCAGATCTTCTCTCCTCTCGCCAGATCTTCTATCTTCTCATCAGATCTCCTCTCCTTTCACCAGAAAACTCTCCTATCTTATCACCAGATCTCCTATCCTCTGACCAGATCTCCTCTCCTCTGACCAGATATTCCTTCCTCTCACCAGATCTCCTTTCCTCTTTCCAAATATCGTCTTCTCTCACCGGATCTCTCTCCTCTCACCGGATCTACTCTGCTCTCACCAGATCTCTCTCCACTCACCAGATCTCCTCTCCTCTCACCAGATATCCTCTCACCAAGTCATCCTTCTTCTAGCCAGATCGCCTATCCTCTCACTTGATCTCCTCTCCTCTCACCAGATCTACTACCCTCTCACCTGATCTCCTATCCTTTCACTAGATCTCTCCTCTGACCACATCTTCTTTCTCCCACTAGATATCCTTTCCTCTCACCAGATATCCTCTTCTCTCACCAGATATCCTCTTCTCTCACCAGATCTTCTCTCACCAGATCTGTTCTTTTCTCACCAGATATCCTCTTACAAGATCTCCTTTCCTCTAACCAGATCTTCGCTCCTCTCATCAAATCATCCTTCTCGCCAGATCTCCTATCCTCTCACTTGATCTCCTCTCCTCTCGCCAGATCTACTATCCTCTGGCCAGATCTCTCCTCTGACCAGATCTACATTCCTCTCACCAGATCGCCTATCCTCTCATCAGATTTCCTATCCTCTCACCAGATCTCCTCTTCTCTCCCCAAATCTTCTTTCCCATCGCCAAATGTCCTCTCCTCTCGCCAGATCTCCTATCCTCTCACCTGATCTCCTCTTCTCTCACCTGATCTCCTCTTCTCTCACCAGATCTCATCTCCTCTCGTCAGATCTCCTATCCTCTCACCAGATCTCCTATCCTCTCATCTGATCTTCTCTCCTCTGACCAGATCTTCTTTCCTTTCATCAGATCGCCTCTCCTCTCACCAAATCTCCTCTTCTCTCACCAGATCTGATCCTATCCTCTCACCAGATATCCTCTCCTCTCACCAGATCTCCTCTCTTCTCACATTTATTACGTAATTAGCTTTGATATATAATATTATTGAATAAAAAACAAGAAATGCGTAAGCCTGATATGCAAGTACTGAAACAGGGGTCAGATTGACCCCTTGGTGCTTAAAGGTAGAACAGCAAAAATCTCAGAAATTGTGAATCCCCCCGAGTTCAAATTTTGGCAGAGGGTATACCGGTATACCCTACAAAGTTAGGGAAAGTCATGAAATTACAGGACTCTGGCTATATATGGGGCCGAGGTGCGTTCCGCTAAAAACCAAAAGGGGTCAGATTGACCCCTTCGGTGCTTCTAGTGTTAAATTTCGAAAGTAGTATTCACGTGCCTGCATACATAAACACACAATGCGTAGCCATGAAAAACTTTCGGAGGGGTTTAAGCTTTCACGGTTTCTATTGGAAAGTATCGTATTTGTATACATTTTTTGTTTTTAATAGCAGTAAAGCAGTATTTGGGGGGATTTGAATCCGTAAAATCATCCGATAAGTACATACATACATACATACATACATGCATACATACATACATACATACATACATACATGCATACATACATACATACATACATACATACATACATACATACATACATACCACACGCAAGGCATGTGTGTCTTATGCCGGGAAACTGAAATATAATAATAATAATATTTTACTGAAACAATCCGGTTGACAAACCGCAACCGGTTACAGTGTACAGTTATGCAATTGAAACAATTCACAAGAACACAAATGACAGAAGACATAAACCTTAACTACTTACAGAACAGACAGCCTGCAATACACGGCGCTAATAGCAGCCTACAAAACATGTCCGCCTACGGGATTCGATCTCGGTACATCTCGCTCTCTATGCCAGTGTGTTATCCAATGCGCTATCGGACCCCAATCTGATTTTCTTTGTTTCTTTGTTACGCATATTTTGTGCCAGTTTCAAATAACAAGAGGAAGAAGGAGAAGGAGAAAGAGAAGAAGAACAAAATCGATTACGAGAGAGAACGCAAGAACGAAGAAATGAATGAAAGAAACAATGCCTACATACATACATACATACATACATACATCTACATAAAGAGCTTGAAGATGATGCCTGCACGTGGCTATAGTAACTGGAGATGGATCTGAGAGAGAATCCTTCCGCCTGTGTTTGGTATGGCGGAAGAGCACACAATTAGGGTGGTGCTGAGTTTCAGGAAGAAGGTCCTCAGTGACGGAAAGTAGCCACGAGACAATGATTCAGGTCACCGTGACATCGATAGATGACGTCACTGGTGTTATGAACAGACTATTCATCTGTGGAACGGGCTATTCATCTGTGGAACGGGCTATTCATCTGTGGGACGGGCTATTCATCTGTGGAACGGGCTATTCATCTGTGGAACGGGCTATTCATCTGTGTGTGGAACGGGCTATTCATCTGTGGAACGGGCTATTCATCTGTGGAACGGGCTATTCATCTGTGGAACGGGCTATTCATCTGTGGAACGGGCTATTCATCTGTGGAACATCTGTGGCTATTCATCTGTGGAACGGGCTATTCATCTGTGGAACGGGCTATTCATCTGTGGAACGGGCTATTCATCTGTGGAACGGGTTATTGATCTGTGGAACGGGTTATTGATATGTGGAACGGGTTATTCATCTGTGGAACGGGCTATTCATCTGTGGAACGGTCTATTCATCTGTGGAACGGGCTATTCATCTGTGGAACCGTTATTCATCTGTGGAACGGGCTATTCATCTGTGGGACGGGCTATTCATCTGTGGAACGGGCTATTCATCTGTGGAACGGGTTATTGATCTGTGGAACGGGTTATTGATATGTGGAACGGGTTATTCATCTGTGGAACGGGCTATTCATCTGTGGATCGGGCTATTCATCTGTGGAACGGACTATTCATCTGTGGAACGGGCTATTCATCTGTGGTACGGGTTATTGATATGTGGAACGGGTTATTCATCTGTGGAACGGGCTATTCATCTGTGGAACGGGCTATTCATCTGTGGAACGGGCTATTCATCTGTGGAACCGTTATTCATCTGTGGAACGGGCTATTCATCTGTGGAACGGGTTATTGATATGTGGAACGGGTTATTCATCTGTGGAACGGGCTATTCATCTGTGGAACGGGCTATTCATCTGTGGAACGGGCTATTCTTGTTTGGAACGGGCTATTCATCTGTGGAATGGCTATGCATGATAATAAAGTCATCTAACAGGATTCGAGCATGTCACGCGTTGGGCTGAAAAATGCAACCTAACACTTAATCATAAGAAATCTTTCGAAATGTTGATTCGAGGGCCCAGAGGGAGGCGGACTGTTGATGATGCAGCTATGAATGCAACATCAGGGCTTCAGAGGGCTAATAGTATGGTTATCTAGGTGTAACTATCTAAGATAATCTCAGCTTTACGACCCATGTCAACCACATATGTAGTCAGGCCCGTCGGTCGCTTTATGCATTGCGCACCCTGGTGGTGCACGGCTTACGAGGACCTAGCTTGCATGACGTATTGAGATCCACAACCATATCTAGGGTGTTCTATGCCTCCCCAGCTTGGTTGGGTTTTACTAAACAAGGGGTCGCGACAGACTGGGGTCTTACGACGTCTCATCGGGGTCGCTACCTCCCAGATGACATCCCTTCTATAGAACAACTATGCCACGTAGCAGACACCCGCCTTTTCTCATCCATTAGGAGTGATCCGGGGCATGTCTTGCATGACCTGCTTCCGCCGATCAAGCGTACAGGCCAATTTCTACGCTCAAGCGCACACGACCGAGAAATGCCGACCGTAAAATGGAATGGTTAGAAAAACGTTAATCATAAGGATTTTATATGAATCAATTCAGTCTAATGAGTAATGGGTTTGCTAATCCACGTGGACCTATTTGGGACATAATGGCAAACTGTACGGTTTAGTTGGTGTTCTTTGTATTCTTACGGTTTTGTACACCAAAATGCTGAATGCAATTGGTTTCAATAAAAAATATTCTTCTTTTGCTTCTTCTTATTCATCTGTGGAATGGACTGTTCATCTGTGGAATGGACTATTCATCTGTGGAATGGACTGTTCATCTGTGGAATGGACTGTTCATCTGTGGAATGGACTGTTCATCTGTGGAATGGACTATTCATCTGTGGAGTGGACTTTTGGACAGTAGAATGGACTCCCATCTATAGATCGGATATCTGCTATTCCTCGTCTGTGTGTTTTGCTTTCCATATCTCTCTCTATCTATCGCTCCATCCTTAGTTACGTCACTCTCTATCTCTGTCACTGTCTCTTTTTTCCTTTTTTACCTACCTACCTACCTTTGTCTCTCTGCCTCTCTGCATCCCTCTCTATGTCGCTCCCTCCCGTCTCTGTGTCTCTGTGTCTGTGTCTGTCTGTGTCTGTGTCTGTGTCTGTGTCTGTGTCTGTCTGTCTGTCTGTCTGTCTGTCTGTCTGTCTGTCTGTCTCTCTCTCTCTCTCTCTCTCTCTCTCTCCATCCCCTCTCTTCCCTCTCCCCTCTCTTTGTGTCTTGTGGCAAATATTTGCACATGCAGTTGAACGGAATTGCTCAGCCGCAGCCAGAACAGAACGCCAGCCGCTTTCAAACGGAACCGCCTTCAGACCGCGCATCGAAGCATCTATGCACACCCGTTCCCCTTGTTCCCACACTCCGACAGACATTGAAATTTTATTGGCATGTTTATTTAGCGCCACATTTTATTGACGAGGCATCAATCGATGGCGCTGGCAGGCAGTTGAGCAACGCGGTCGTCCTCAAGGTCCTTGCAGAGTTACTGTTGTTAGGGGAGAGGGTTCGAACCTGCACGCTGCGCGGAAACAAGGCGAGCGCTCAACCAACCTGAGACCACATGCAAAGCATGTTTGTCTTATACCGGGAAATATGATTTTCATTGTTTCTTTGTTGCGCATATTTTTCGTGCCAGTATCAAATGACAGGAGGAAGAAGGAGGAGAAGGAAGAGGAGAAGGAGGAGAAGAAAGAGGAGAAGGAGTAGGAGAAGCAGAAGAAGAACAACAACAAAATCGATTACTAGAGAGAACGCAAGAACGAAAGAATAAATGAAAGAAGTAAAGCTCGATAGATAGATAGATAGATATATAACAGAGAAGAAATAGGAGCTATATAAAGAAGACAGTAGGAAAGCAGGATGGGTAGAGACAGCAGTCATGATGATCAGTTTTGTGTTCGACAGACAAAGAAGTGAGTCAGGCTGAGTTATTAATAGAATTATTTTGAGGTAGTCTTAGCAACAGGGATAGGTCGGGTAACAAGATACAGCTTGAGGGGAAAACATTGCTACCACTACAAGCACAGCTTGAACAGGCAGGGTATTAGTGAGAGGCAGATGTACACATAGACTTGGCAGAAACTGCTTAGATAAAAATAGTTTCACTGGGTAAGCTAGAGCGAGCAGTAGTCAGACAAAGAAGTGAGTCAGGAATAAGATGGGCTAGTAACCGACTGACCAGAGAATTAGGGGAGGATCAACGAGGAATTTGGAGGAAGAGATGAGCCAGTTCAGGTAGGGGCCTGAGAGAGAAATAATTAAAAGGAGCAGTCTGGTAGAAACGGGATCACAGTCGGGCGAGAACATCAGTCGGGATGAACTGTCGATCGGGCAAGGAGGAAACGAGATGGTCAGAGCGGTCAGCACGACACTGCGGAAGACGAGCTAGAAGATAGGAGAAGAAACGATGGAAGATGTAGAACAACAGAAAGGATGAGGAACAAAAAGAATCAACGGTATTAAGTTAAGTAACGGGTTTAGTTATTATTATTAATTTACTGCCTGGTATTATGTTTAATATTCTAATCATCATTATCTTTACTAACATAGTTTAAGTGAGTGCTCTGGAGATGCTAAAAAGTTCCTTGATTGTAATCTTAACATTGCGAGTGTGAATTTATAATAAAACATTTAAATTGAATTCAGTTTTAATATCTTTAATATTATGTAATTTAACTGTTTAATTTTTGCACTAATACAGATCTTAAATTTAAAGTGTGTTTTATTTAACTATTTTAGAGCTGACTAACTGGCAAAGTCTGAATAGTATGTAATTATATAGAGTCTCAATTAAGAATGTAATGTCAAAGTGACATGTCTTTTCATTACTAAGTCACTGAGAAATAAGTTTGTTTACATTTTCATACATGACCTAGTTTAAGATTCAAAGGTATTCAAAGAGGAATATAGATCTACATTGACTACCAAAGTCAAGTTTGAGTGTTCTTATGTACAGAATTATTGTGTAGTAGAATAAGGTTAATTGCTTACTTGGGTCATTTTACAGATTTCTAATATATTGTGTTTATTCTGTTGTTTACATTTATTTTGATGTTAGTATTAAGCATTTGATTTTTAGCTTCATCCACTCAAGGAATATTATCCCTGGTTTTCACAGACGAGTTCGAACCTATAACAGGACGTGCTAAGATTTTGGGGGATTGCAAACTAATGCATACGTGGATTTATTTTAGGATGGAGCGCAATCCAAGCAAGGTTTTCAGGTCATGCATCCAAATGTCCGCAGTCATATTTTATTGTAGTAATAATTTACTAATACTTATGTGTGTTTTTTGTTTTCATATGGAGGAAAGGCTTCTTCGTGTCACGCTGACCTTGATGACGAATGAGAATCGAAACAACTGGACGAGCTAACAAAAATTCTCGACGGCTGTGTCAGTCACATCAGCGTCATCTCGTCACAGTTACATTTTGGCCTCGATTCCTTTCTTCGTCTGAACATGGAGTACAATTCAAGAGCGTTTTCCACGTGCTGAACTTACTCCAAACCCCAATTCAAAGGAACAGCGTTCTCCCAAGGCCTTTCTTCCAGTCGTTACCCATAGTTTTGTTCAAAATTATCACTTTACGATCGTCCTATTTTTCGTCACGAGATTGTGACACAGTTTCTTCGTATTCATATGTTATCGTTACGTCATACAGTCTGACATTATTGAAGACTTGAGATTATTCGATTCTTTTCATTGAGATTTTGTTTGCATTTTTGAAGCTTTACAAATATTATGGACACTTAACATTTTTACATTTTAACACTAGGTCTAACTTCTGTAGCGTCACACCAGAATTAATTTCAGATCGGGACGATCTGAGCTGGAGAGGCGAGAGTAGTATAACAGAGAAGAAATAGGAGCTATATAAAGAAGACAGTAGGAAAGCAGGATGGGTAGAGACAGCAGTCATGATGATCAGTTTTGTGTTCGACAGACAAAGAAGTGAGTCAGGCTGAGTTATTAATAGAATTATTTTGAGGTAGTCTTAGCAACAGGGATAGGTCGGGTAACAAGATACAGCTTGAGGGGAAAACATTGCTACCACTACAAGCACAGCTTGAACAGGCAGGGTATTAGTGAGAGGCAGATGTACACATAGACTTGGCAGAAACTGCTTAGATAAAAATAGTTTCACTGGGTAAGCTAGAGCGAGCAGTAGTCAGACAAAGAAGTGAGTCAGGAATAAGATGGGCTAGTAACCGACTGACCAGAGAATTAGGGGAGGATCAACGAGGAATTTGGAGGAAGAGATGAGCCAGTTCAGGTAGGGGCCTGAGAGAGAAATAATTAAAAGGAGCAGTCTGGTAGAAACGGGATCACAGTCGGGCGAGAACATCAGTCGGGATGAACTGTCGATCGGGCAAGGAGGAAACGAGATGGTCAGAGCGGTCAGCACGACACTGCGGAAGACGAGCTAGAAGATAGGAGAAGAAACGATGGAAGATGTAGAACAACAGAAAGGATGAGGAACAAAAAGAATCAACGGTATTAAGTTAAGTAACGGGTTTAGTTATTATTATTAATTTACTGCCTGGTATTATGTTTAATATTCTAATCATCATTATCTTTACTAACATAGTTTAAGTGAGTGCTCTGGAGATGCTAAAAAGTTCCTTGATTGTAATCTTAACATTGCGAGTGTGAATTTATAATAAAACATTTAAATTGAATTCAGTTTTAATATCTTTAATATTATGTAATTTAACTGTGTGATAGATAGATAGATAGATAGATTATATATACACACAAACATGAAACCATGCATACCTGTACATACATGCATACAGCTAACAGACCAGAATGAAGGAGAGGATAAAATGCAAAAGCAGGAGGAAGAATAGAATGAGGAAGATGACAAGGAGGAGAAGTCGAAGAATGAGAGAGGAAGAGAAAAGTTTTTCGCAGCGTTCGCTAGAGGCGCCAGTATAAGAAAAATATGTTGATTTCCCGTTATGTCTTACCTGGATCATCCAACTACCCCGCTCCATCCAATCCTCCTCGTATCTCACTAGCTCCGTCCCCCAGTCACTAATCGCCTTAATTTAAATCCTCCAACCGATCTATATACCACGCTGAACCACGACTCTGGAACGAACTTCCTCTGAATTCCGCATATTCTCAATTCCTCCACCAAAACCGCCACTTACCCACCGTCATCTGCCTCAGACTACTCTACTATGACCCCGCAGGCTCTCCTTTCCAAATTGAAGTCTGACCTCTTCAAGAATTCCTTCCCTAATCCATCCGATTCTCCACCTTCCAAGCCTTCTCGTCCTCAACGAAACCCGCCTTAGCAGCTCCTCTGGCAAGGGGACCTGGACCTCCACTGGACATCGATGTGTGTGGACAACCCCTCTAATACGACGCAGCGCTCGTGAATAAGCTGGTGCCCCTCTCATACATGCGGAGTGATAAGTAGAGGAGCCTGTGGCAGTTGATACACTTGATACAATGCACCATTGACCTACCATCGGAGCTGCGTTTGCTGCCTTTGACCAATCAAACTGGGTTTTATAACTCACTCAAGTCTGTTTTCTTTTGCCGTGGCTGGGCTGGGAGCGCTTCTGAGTAGATTTCTTGAAGGGGCGCTATATAAATCTCCAGAATGAATGAATGAATGAATGACAGCCTACACACCGTTAAAATATGCTGCTCAGTATAACACTCCTGTAACAGTTATAGTAGTAGTTTCAGTTTAACGACATTGTGTGATAACAAAGATCATTAGCGTCGCCCTCCTCCTTTATCCAGGCTTGGGACTGGCACTGCCAGAGAGCGAGCAGTGGCGGAGTCGACCCTCCTGTTGATAGGCCTACTGGGTCGTTATGCTATGCAGACCAATAGACCAATTGCATTGCCATTATGAAAACTGTTGGCCTACTTGACGTTTATAAGTCATCGGAAATAACGTTTGAAATTCCTATCGTCATTTTGAAATTCCTGTCGTCATTCTTTCGCAGTGAAATTCGTTTCGGTAAACAAGGGATTGTCTTACAGTTTTCAAAGCAAGTATTATATTGCTACGATAATATTAATTATTAATTAACTTGCGGTTAATTGTATTGTATTGTATCTAAAGATTTATATAGCGCCTCTTGAGGTAGAGAGGATGCCAGTTGACCGAATCCTTTGCTTGCAAAACGTGCAAGATTTGAAGGAACGAGGAAAGGAGACACTGCAGGCACCACACCCACTTGTACTGCATGGAGAGACACTGTAATCGAGGACTTTAACCAGACTTGAGCTAGCACTGAGGGGAGCACTAGTCTTGACAAATGACCGAAGACAGTGGAGACCATTTATTCGTACCCATCTCCGTCAAATGACTGGCCTCAGGGACTGATAATGACGTTGATGAATGGATTATCGAAAAGTCTTCGGTGGCACGGTGGTGTATTCGGTGGGACGCTGGATATATAATCCAACCGTTGCGGGTACTAACCGGCATGGCGAACTCCTTACAACGACTCACGACAAGTTGTCATGCGAACGTTTGTTTTGCGACCCAATTTCTATAGCGCCTCTATTATAGTGCATCAATCAAGATTTGCTGGCCTTACATGTTGCTCATAGAAAATAGTACAAATAAGTAAATAAGTAAGAAGCAGAATACCACGATCTGGTCGGTGATTGTTACGTTGTGAGGTTTGTTGTGAGGTTCGTGAAGATAATATGCAGGTCTTACATAAACTGTAGCCAATCGTGTCTTCTCATGTCTTGGACCTTTCTCTTGGAACAGTCTTCTGCGGCGCATAATCTTAAGTTGCCATGAAACGTTTTAATTTCGATAGTTATGGGCAAACTGCTTTCTGTGATGTGCATATTTAGAACCTACACAAATGCATGCATACATACATAACACATACATGAACCAATGAATAAGCGAATTAAAATGAGTGTAACGGTTTGTTGCATTGTAGGCTGTAGTTTCTAGTTTCTGCGTCTTCCAATTCCTGGCTATGAACGCTAAATCTCATCTATGAAATCTCGTTAATATGTTCATATTTCAACCTGCTCTCGTTTCTTCTAACTCTCTCCCAACCCTTCCTCACAACCCATCTCATGTCTTCCTCATATCGGAATCGGCGCCCCTACTCGGTCGCCATCGGAAACAAACCGCTTACGGAACTGTTGAGTCTGGGGAAACCTTAAACCGGAAACATCCGGCACAGTATTGCGGAGCCGAGAGACGTTGGACGTTGTTATGGATGTTGGCGACTTCTCCAGCTCTCGTTTTCCTCATGGAAATAATCTGTGGAGCTTTAATGATCAGCGGAGTTGGACCGTTTAGAGGGTGAGTTTAAACTCTGCTGAATTGTTGGTGCGAGGCGAGGCGAGGCGAGACTGAACACTGTGAAGGCACTGAAAGGCGTCATATTATCTCTCAGTGATCTCGATCTGTATGTCTGTATGTATGTATGCATACATGTATGCGTGTATGCATGCATGCATGTATGTGTGTATGTATGTATGTATGTATGTATGTATGTATGTATGTATGTATGTATGTATGTATGTATGTATGTATGTATGTGCTAAGGGTATTATTATCTTGGAAGACCTATGCAGCAACTACAACGCTTCTAATCTGAAATTAGATCTTTATTCTGATAAGGAAGAAAATAAACACTTGCTTAATAATGAAGACGTAGACCCAGATGAAAATTTTTATTTTAATAATCAACTTGATTTGAGCAGATACAATACTCCAGAAAAACTAAAAGCTGAACTTGGATCGATTGAGCATGATCTTACTGTTATGCATGTCAATTCTAGGAGCCTCACACCCAAGCTGGAGGAAATACACTCTCTCTTAATCCAATTACCTGTGAAAATACTGGCAATATCTGAGACCTGGTTGGATCAGTCCACTACCCCACCACCTGCTTTACCTGATTATAACTTTGTACATAAACCTAGAAATATGGGAAGAGGTGGAGGAGTTGCTCTGTTTATTAGGAAGGAGTTTCAATTTCACATTTTTGAACCAACCAATAATTGTTCAACCCATACTACATATGAAAACCTATTTATCTGTATACCTCAAAGTAAAGGGACTGATTTAATCGTTGGTGTTATCTACAGACCACCTGGCACTAACTTAACATTATTTAATGATGAATTTAATGTACTTTTAGCTGAAATAACTAATAGTAAAAAAGATATAATTCTGGCAGGTGATTTTAATATTGACTTACTAAAAGCTGATGAACATGAACCAACTAAATTGTTTTATAATTATCTGACGTCCTATCAAATACTTCCCACTATACTTAGGCCAACTAGGATTACTGATCTCACATCATCGCTTATAGATAATATATTTACTAATAAATGGAATAAAGTTAACATCTCCTCAATTATAGTTACTGATATATCAGATCATTTGCCAATTATGGTCAGACTTGATCTTAACATGCCAAAATGCAATAAAATGGAGACGCTGAATCAACGGAAAACTTGGAAGCAAGAAATGGAACATTTCCAATCTTTACTTAGTGAAATTAACTGGACTGAAACAACTGCGGCTTGTGCAAATGAGGATGCCAATATGGCTTATAATAATTTTATTGTGAGTTATAAAAATGCATATAATAAAGCTTTCCCCTTATACTCTTCCACCAAAAGTAGAAAACACCAAAATAATCAACCCTGGATGACCAGTGGTCTCTTGAACTCCTGTAAGAAAAAAAAACTATATCTTAAATTTATAAAACAGCCTAATGAAACCAACAGGAAAAATTTTATAATATACAGGAATAAATTTAAAACAACGAAAAAGAAAGCCGAGTTACTTTATTATGAAATCGAATTCCAAAAATATAATAATAATCTAAAAAAACAGTGGCAAATTATAAGATCAATACCCCAATAAGTTTAATAGTTATTTTACTAGTATTCCTCAAAACTTAGCTGAAAAAATCCCATCCTCACCAAACTCTTATAATAAATATATGAAAACCCCATGTGATAACTCATTGGCACTGTATTTAACCAACCCTGAGGAAATTATTAATATATCTCATGCCATTAAACCTACTCATAGCGTCAGGGCTTGAGCGGTATTGACCCAATGAAAGTTGATGACCGAGGGGGGGGTAAGTCACGGAAGTATGACGACCGGGGGGAGTCACGAAAAAGTTGACGACCGGGGGGGCGGGGTAGTGACGAAAAAAGTCAGTCGCGGAAAAAGGTAGTAACAAATATTTTCCCACAAAAGTTTTCGACAGGGTTAGTAACGCCCCCCCACCGCGCTACCCCTCCGTGCAACGTGCAAAATTCGTAAAACGTCTGGAAATAACTGCCGGAACGCTAAGTGGAAAGCGTTCCGGCTCATTTCACAATAAGTACCGGAGCGCGCGCTCCGGCTAAATAGTAAGTACCGGAACGCCGCTCCGGACCGCTCCGGCTCGTCTACACCACTGATTAAACCTACTCATAGCTCAGGGCTTGATGGTATCGGCCCAATGATAGCTTTACCTCTTATTAAATCCATCGCTCAGCCGCTTTCTGAAATTATTAACTGCTCTTTCTCAACAGGTGTAGTTCCATATGAACTAAAATTGGCAAAAATTGTGCCTATCTTCAAACAAGGGAATAAGGAAGACCTTACTAATTACAGACCCATCTCAGTTCTGCCTGTATTTAGTAAAATATTGGAAAAAATTATGTATGAAAGACTTAATAACCATCTTGTCAAAAATGATATCCTCTACTCTATGCAGCATGGGTTTAGGTCAGGCCACTCTACTGCTATGTCACTCATAAATCTGCAAGAACAAATCACGACAGCAATTGATAATAATGAATTCTCAGTAGGCATCTTTATAGACCTGGCAAAAGCCTTCGATACGGTGGACCATGGTATATTGTTAAAAAAACTCCAACATTATGGAATAAGAGGGGTCACCCATCAATGGTTCGATAGTTACCTAACGAACAGAAATCAGCAAGTTATCTGCAACGGAATTTTATCTAAATTTCAACAGGTTAAATATGGTGTACCGCAAGGCTCTAATTTAGGTCCTCTCTTGTTTCTTATATACATAAATGACCTCCCTAATACTTCAACTATTCTCAGTTTTATTATATTCGCTGATGACACTAATGTATTCTATTCTCATAAATCCTTATATGAATTATATCAAATAATTAATCATGAAATCACGTATGTGGTTGATTGGTTTAGAATTAATAAATTATCATTAAACGTTAATAAAACCAATTTTATACTATTCAGATCTCATAGAAAACTAATACCCGAAATTAGTATCCAGGTACTAATTGATGGAAATGTAATCCCGCAGGTATCTTCCGCCAAATTTCTTGGAGTTTGCATTGATCAACATCTAAATTGGTCAGAGCACATTAAATTAATTTCTATGAAAATTGCAAAAAATGCAGGCGTTCTGAATCGATTGGCATCTTACCTTCCTCAAAAAGTTCTACTCAACCTCTATTACTCTTTAATATACCCATATCTTGCCTACGGTAATATTGTCTGGGCTTCCAACTATATGCAGCGCTTACATAAAATTAACATTTTGCAAAAAAGAGCAATTAGAATAATAGCTAGGGTCTTGCCTACAACGCACACTAGTCAGTTCTTTAGTAGATTTAAAATTCTTAGACTTAATCAAATTAATACCATTCAAATAAGTGAGTTTATGTACAAACATAAGCATAAATTGCTACCCTCTGTGTTTAATGACTATTTTAATATAACATCGGACACTCATACTTACCTTACTAGACAAGTTGAATCTTATAGAGGAATATTTGCACGCACTAATACAAGGTTATTTGCCTTAAGGTCCACAGGACCATCAGTCTGGAACAATATCCCTGTCAGCACTCGTCACCTGCCTAACTTGAATTTATTTTAAAAATCCATGCGAGCTCTCTTATTAAATGTGTAATTGTTCTAATTGCTGTGTTGCCATCGCTTAGTTAAGTTTGTTTTGATTCCTGTGTATTATCTGTTGTTGGTTCTCTGTACACGAACCGTCATTATCACCACATCATCTGGTACTTAGGTAGCCCTAGTTAGTGGGTCCTGTGACCCTTCAGGGCTCTCCGTTTGTTGCATAAATTACACTAGTGTTGATAGTTGTTTTTCTGTTATTATGATGTGGAACAATAAAACTTTTTGAATTGAATTGAATTGAATGTACATGTATGGGTGTATGTATGTATGTATGTATGTATGTATGTATGTATCAATCAATCAATCAATCAATAACTTTATTGCATCAACTGCAGCAACTGAACATCAGAGTTTATCAATCAATGCATCATAGAAAGATAACATAATATGCTCATACATGCTCATACATCGAGAGCGATATCAGTTGAGGCAAATGGTGTCCCCGAAGGGACCGATGGTCCCGCTAGTCGGGGATACCCAACGGTGTCTGTCAAAAGGTCCTTTGATGGTTCTTCTAACAATATGTATTATTTTTATACTAATCTCCTTAATTAACCTAGTCTAGCTTAACTAGTAGTCTCTACATCTAATCATATGACATGAGAGAATTGATGCGCACTCCCGCTCCGTGCTGAGTGACTCCCCCCCCCCGGTTCGTTAGTGACCTTCCCCGTCAATGACCCTGCCCCGTAGATTCGTCAGGTGATTAATAGGTACTCTTTCATTAGTTGTTTAAAGTGGTGCCTATTTTTCTCTTTCTGTATGTGAGGCGGAATTGAATTCCAGACTTTCGGCCCCGTTGATTTAATACTGAATGATCTGAGATTTGTACGAGTTTTAATGGGCCTATAACATGATGCTCCTCTAGTGTTATAGTCATGCGTATCCGAGGTCTTTGAGAAATAATTCGCGAAAGACATTGGTAAAGCTCCATTTTCAAAGCGATGGAAGAAGTCTGCTATTTGATAGCTTCTTATTTGATTAATATTTAACAATTGTAATATCACAAAAATCGGATAAGTGCTATCTCTTGCCTCTGCCCCCGCAACTATTTTAATTGCTTTATTTTGTAGAATTATCAACTTGTGCAGTCTTGACGGATAGTTTGATGCCCAAATAAAATTGCAGTAACTCAAGTAGGGATATATTAACGTATAATAGAGGGATTTCTTTATATCTTTGGGAAGCAAGTACGCTATTCTTTTCAGTATACCTATGTTTTTAGCTATTTTTAAGGCTATGTAATCAATGTGAGCCTGCCATGTTAGGTGTTTGTCTATGATTACTCCCAAGAATTTTGTAGAGTCAACTTGCTCGATAGGACTGCCATTTAGGAACAATTCCCAGCTTACTGGCTTGATTTTCCTATGGGACTTAAAGATTATAAAGTTCGTTTTATCAGTGTTAAGAGTCAACATATTTGCATTAAACCAATTATTTATTTTAGTTAAGTCTTGATTAACAATTGCCATCAGGGCCGTCCGGAGATGCATTGGAGTAAACTAGGTTCGTATCGTCTGCAAACAAAATGAAATAAAGGTCTAGTGATACCGATGCCAGATCATTGATGTATATTAAGAACAGAAGTGGCCCCAGGTTAGAGCCCTGGGGACACCAGACGTAATGTACCCAATATCAGAGATAGAGCCATTACATACAACACATTGTACGTACGTCCATCGTCCGTACGTCCATCCCCATGTATGTACGTACGTCCATCGTCCGTACGTCCATCCCCATGTATGTATGTATGTATGTATGTATGTATGTATGTATGTACATGTATGGGTGTATGTATGTCTGAGTGTATATGTATATATGTATGTGTGTATTTAAATAAGTATGAATGTATGTATGTATGTATACATATGTGTCTGGACTTTTAAGAGATCTGAACAGGTGCAAACAGTCATAAAGAGACCAGAAAAGAAAAGTCAATTGGGCAGTGTATGTTTGTCTGTCTGTCTTTGTGTCTGCCTGTATGTATGCCTATCTCTGCCTCTGTGGCTGTATCACGTATTTATCTCATTACCTCTATCCCTGATATGTATAATGTAACTAGATACACACATACATATATACATGCAAGCAAACATACATGCATACACAATTATGTGCATACATAGGCATACATACATACTACATACATAGCTACATAGCTACATACATGTATACATACATACATACATACATACATACATACATACATATATATATACATACACATATGCAATTCCAATTTGTTCCTTATATCTGATTTTCCTAACTGTTCTAGATCCTCTCTCAACGTGGGAATATATCTAGTAGTTGTTGGAGTTCTGGAAGTCATCGTGGTGATGTACGTCTTGTTTGCATGCTACAAAGCTGGAATAAGAAGACCAGTTAACGGTTCACAAGTCCAGGCGAGTACTTTCGGAGTCACGTCTGCTGAGCCTCAACGGAATGCGGCATTAGCAGGATAAAAGTAGATTCGTTAGGTCCATAAATGTAAATAATATTCACCGATCGATGGTCCACCCATTTAATGATACATCCACCATCCTTCCATCCATACCGTCCGTCCGTACGTCCATCCCCATCCATCCATCCATCCATCCATCCGTCCGTCCGTCCGTACGTCCATCCCCATCCATCCATCCATCCATCCGTCCGTCCATCCATCCATCCATCATTCCATTTAGCCCCAATCGATCTACCCTTCCACCCATCTACCCATCCAGTCACTTACCTATCCATTCATTCCTCCATCCGTTAAATGTATCTCGATCGTAACATTAGCGTTCTATGTTTCAGGAAGTTTAAGAAGCCTTTGATGTCGACGGGACGTTTGCGTCTTTCCACATCAGAAGGCTCAGTCTGGTCCTCTCCCCGATGTCAACTCACATCTCCTCTGCACCATTCAACTCTAAACTGATTGAAAATATCTGAACGGATGACTGTGAGGCTCTAACCAGGTCCATCCCCACTGGCAATGAAACAATAAACTCTTTCAGTGACATCGACGTTATTGAACAGCCGTACAGGAATGTCTCAGCGCTTATCACTAACTAGACGTTTGCCCGTCCTAAGACGGTTAAAACAATTTGAAAATGTCAAGATATGCGTCTTCTCGTGCTAGGATTGACATAAGGAATGTCTCAGCGCTTATCACTAATAGCACAATCTTACCTAGCTATGCCTCTAACTCATTCTGCTCAACTTTTGTGTCGTATAAAACGCTTCAACTACGATCAAAGAAGCAGTGACATTTTGAATCCACAAGTACAGTTTTACGTAACCTGAGATAAAGCGAGTTTCGTTGAGGACGAGAGAAACTAGAATGTAGAGGAATGAATGGATCAGGGTGAGAATTCTCGAAGAGGCGAGACTTTAGAGTGGAAAGAATAGGGTAATAGAGAGAGGAGCTGGTGGCGGATGTGACCTGTGGCTGCTCTACTCTATCGACTCAACTTGGCTCAGAGACTCTGAACATCCATGCCATCTGTCAGCCTTCGACGGGAATCCGTTGTTTGGTTCCACGTGTGTGCGTGGGCCCGCCACTGGTAACTCTTCTAGATTACTGTGCATTGTTTTGCTAACAGTTGAAATATTGTCGTTCGTAATGACACTTAACAGCATAGTAGGCTAGCGCAGAGTAGATCTTTTGAAGAGGCGTTATATAAATTCTCAGAATGAATGAATGAATTGGTGAACCTTGTTCTGAGTTCTGGGTTTGATCATCGTCGTCATGTTTTCGTAATCGTAATGGTAAACTCCGAATTTCTATAGCGCTATCTTAAAGCTAAGCGCATGCAGGGCACCAGCTTATTCACGAGCGCTGCGTCATGTCAGAAGGGTTGTCCAGAGATACCAAGTGGAGGTCCAAGTTCGGTTGCCATAGAGAGTTTAGAGACCTAAGACAGAGGATGAATTAGAAGAGTTGCTAACTGATGTAAGAATTATAATAGCGCTCCTATCATAATGAATTTGTAGTAAGAATTAAGGCAACTGAATTTGAGCTGATATATTAAATGAGGCCACATCATGAGGGGAGATTCCCTTCTAAGAATTATAATTGAGGGAAGAATGGAGGAAGAAGACACGAGGTAGACCGAAAATTATGTTGTTGGACTGGATGTTGGAGGAAGATTACAGCAAACTGAAGGAAGGAGCCAGAAAACGTGATGAATGGCGAAATTGGACGCACGAACCTGCCTAGCAAGGCAGAGAACCAAAAGAAGAGAAGATATTAAATGAATAACTATCCTCGTTACCTTAAGTTATACGGATTGTAAGGAAACCTTGACTTCTTCTGGCAGCTAGCATCACACACAGGTAAAGAGTAAGATACTGTTAAATGTAATTGTAAATGTAATTACGAATTTGTATAGCGCATCTCTAAAAGTGAAACTGATGAAAGGCGTTCTCGTTGTTTGGCTGGATTTTCGTCTTGGCTATCGTGAAGCATATGACGATGTGTCGGATGTTGGATAGAATGGTTAATCCACCCCGGATACTCTACACCGGTTTATTCCATCCTGGGGGGGTATACCTTAGGGGGATAGAATATCACTGGACACCGGCAGGTCCTCTGTCTCCATCTCACCCTGGTATGGTAATTATGGCAATTGGTATCACTTATCATCATCGTCGTTGTCGTTGTCGACGTCATCATCATCATCATCGTTAATGCTGACAGCAATGCAATTGGTTCGGTGTTGAATGTCATTAAGCGATGGTAGTGGATTTTTCAATGACGTTGACCTCCGGCGAAGAGCGGTCAGAGGCGAAGCAGGAATTTATCGACAACGCTCCGTAGGAAATGGACACGACCCGATGCTAAAAAATAAGGCCGGACATACACATGCACACATATGCAAACAGAGACAGACAGACAGAGACCGAGAGACAGACACAGAGACAGACACAGAGACAGAGACAGGCAGAGAAAACTACACGACCCGATGCTAAAAAATGGGTCCGGAAACTCGTATGCATGCACACATGCAAACAAAGAGAGAGACAGACAGACTTGCAGCCGGAGGGTTGCGGGTTCGAATCCACCTCAAACCGCCGCGTAGGGACCCTGGGCAAGTCCTTCACTCGCAATTGCTCATGCGCTTCGGCGTGAAACTCCGATTCAGTGTCCGCGCTGTAGTCGGGAGCGCCTCTGAGTAGAAATCTTGAAGGGGCGCTATAACAAGTGCTCATACATACATACATACATACAGACAGACAGAGACCGAGAGACAGACACAGAGACAGAGACAGACAGAGAAATGGACACGACCAGATGCTAAAAAAATGGGGCCGGACACTCGTATGCACACATGCAAGCAAAGAGAGAGAGAGAGAGAGAGAGAGAGAGAGAGAGAGATAGATAGACAGAGAGAGAAAGAGAGACAGACAGACATAGACAGAGACAGAGACAGAGACAGAGAAACAGACAGAGACAGACAGAGAAATGGAGACGACCTGATGCTAAAAAAATAAGGCCGGACACACGTATAGTATGCACATTGGAAACACACACACACACACACACACACACAGAGAGAGAAAGACAGAGAGTCAGTCAGTCAGACAGGCAGACAGACAGACAGACAGACAGACAGACAGACAGACAGAAAGGCTCCTGTTCCACAGTAAATATAACGGATTTACGTTTGCAAACGTAGACCCCAATGCTCACGTACAGAGAGGGACACACAAGCGCACAGAACACCAGTAAGATCTAGCAGACGCAAGGGGCCAATATCTTATGACCCTTTGCACAAGAAGGTCACGTTCAGCACCCCAAGGCATACAAACAGCGACACACAGACATAAAAACAGACAGCTCACCAGCTTATTCACGAGCCCTGATAGACAGACAGATAGACAGACAGATAAACAGACAGATAAACAGACAGACACACAAAGATATATTTAGCAGCACAGATAAAACAGTAATAGATGCACGTTAAGGCTTGCAGATACACAGACTTACAGTAATACTCAAAGAGCAACGGTTGTTGAAAGCTTCAGGCATACATACAAACATACATACACACAGATAAAAATAGGCAGACAAACAGACAAATAGACAGACAGACAAAGATATATTTAGCAGCACAGATTAAACAACAGATGCACGTAGGAATGTACAGACAGACAGGCAGACAGATACACAGACAGACAGGCAGACAGATAGTCAGACAGACAGGCAGACAGATAGACAGGCAGACAGATAGTCAGACAGACAGTCTTTCTTCCAGTCTCTCTTTTCTCATACATACAGACAGACATACAGACATACAGACATACAGACAAACAGACAGACAGACAGACAAACAAAAATAAATGCACTTATAGGCTTGCAGATAGACAGACACACACACACACACAGACAGACAGACAGACAGACAGAGATCTAGACGGATGATCTGCCTACGCATCATCAGTGACTCCACGCTTCGACGCCATTACGTCGTGCCGCCATTCAACGGGGATGACACTGCTTGAACAGAGCAGCGGCAGTAGCAGAAGCCAGTGCCTGTGATAAATTATGTAAAGACACCGCGTCTCCCAGAGACCCGACTTCTGCATAATTCACATCCTCTCCTGCATTCACAGACGGTCGCGCGGACGTGCAACGAGTCATCGGTTCAACCGGCCTTTCCAGAACCCCGGCAGAGCAGGAAAGGAATCAGAGGAAGACGGGTGTATCAGCAGAGAAGCTTTCGCCAATTTTCCATTGGTTTCCTTGGGAAGAGCTTGAGGAAAACGAGAGGAAAAACCACAAATACCAGGAGAAGCTTTCGCCAGTTTTCCAGCAATTTTCCAGCAGTTTTGCAAGGAAGAGTAGGAGGCGTACTGAAAGAAAACGAGAGAAAAGACTTCGCCAGAGAAGCTTTTGCCAGTTTTTTCAGCGCCTTCCCGGTCAAGAGCAGGAAGAGGAGGAGTACCCAAGGAAAAGGAGAGGAAAGACACAGGTTACTAGAGGAGCTTTGCCGTGTTCCAGTGATTTTCTCGCCAAGTGGAAGATCCCATTGTCGTTGGAAAGATGTCCGGAAAGGATAGAAGCAAGGCTGAGACGAGCTATGAAACGAGAAAGACGACCACCTACTCGACGGACATGGGAGGCGGCGCAGGGTCAGTCTACCGGCCGATGATGGCCCCTCGCAACATCATCATCCAGCGAACATCTTTCGGAGGAACTGGAATGGCAGGTGGCGGCGCCGGATACGGAGGCGGAAGGTCCTCCTACTCCATGGAGAGATCCGCACACTACGGAGGTGGGCTGGGAAGTGTACCCGCCGGGGCGTACTCTGCGGTGACGACTACGGGGGTGAGCTCAGTCAAGGAATCGCGGGAGAGGGAGAAACGAGATATGCAGGATCTGAACGAGAGGTTCGCCAGCTACATCGAGAAGGTCCGCTTCCTCGAGGCTCAGAACCGGAAACTGGCCGATGAACTGGACAAGCTGAAGGCAGGATGGGGCAAGGAGACAACGGCGATCAAGGCCATGTATGAGGCGGAGCTGGACGAGGCAAGGAGGCTGCTGGACGATGGGCAGAAGGACAAGGCGCGTCTGGAGATCCGAGTTACATCCCTTGAGGAACAGCTGGACGAAGCTCGACGAACGTTAGTGAAGAACTGTACTTACGATTTGCATGGGTCATTTAGTAAGGTAGGCCTAATGTCAGGTAACCAAGCAATAAAATAAATTTTTATTTAACCTCCAAAAAGGTAATATCTTCTTCGACTCCCCATAGACTATAGCTGATGTAAGCGTTGCGTCTATGTCAACCTTTTGCTGATTAAATGAATATAGATTAATTGATGTAAGACGGTAGTTAGGTTGCAATAAGTAACTTCTATTGCGCCGGTGTCTACTTCTTTATAAGGCATCAACCGATGGCACGCCAAAACCAAGCGGTAATCAGGTGCCAATCCAAAAGATCAGTCTGAACGTTAGTGAAGAACTAAACTTCGTATTGTACGATTGAATTGGTTAGGGATGCAGGGTGGCAGTCAGACTGTGATTGTTATTTGTAGGTTCTATTGCGCCGGTGTCTAATACACAAGGCACCAATCGATGGCGCGCCAAAATCAAGCGCCCTAATCAGGTGCCAATCCAGAAGATCAGTCTGAAAGTTAATGAAGAGTGATACTTCGGATTGTACGATTGAATTGGTTAGATGATTCATGGCAGTGGTCAGATTGTGACTGTGAGTTGTAATTTCTATGTCGCCTGTGTCTAATACTGTAAGACAAGTAGGTAGGCTACTAACCATAGAACGAGTATGCGCATATTACGAATATTAAGATTGGTAGAAATTGACGAATATTAACGAATATTAAAACTGGCCAACGAATATTAATTTTTTAAATTTCTTTTCATTCTTAATTCTTCAAAATTTGGGATTAATTGCACAAAATTCAGTGCCAAAAATTAGACATTAGAACAAGAACATTAACAAAACCACTGCACATATTCTTAAATTAGAAGTCTAAAATTAGTTTGTAAACAAAGCGAAACAGTGACGTCATCAACGAATACTTGCGAATATTTACGAATATTAAAAATGCCCTAATATTCACGAATATTTACGAATATTAAAGCCTCAAGTCACGAATTCTCGTTCTATGCTACTAACCGATGGTGCACCAAAACGTAGCGCCCTAATCAGGTCAGTCCACTGCGACAGGGAATCATCCCCTGGTGGATAAGTTATTATGTTAGGTACCTCACAATTGATAAATTGGTACACGGTAGCCAGTTGGTTAGAGAGCTTGCCTTGTGACGTGGTAACGTGAAGAGTACGGGCTGAAGCCTCCTCCTCTGAGATGGTTACTGTGTAGGGACCTTGAGATGCTTGCTCTTTTAGATAGCTGTGCTTTAATAAAGAGATGATGATGATGATGATGATGATGATGATGATGATGATGATGATGATGATGATGATGATGATGATGATGATGATGATGATGATGATGATGATGATGATGATGATGATGATGATGATGATGATGATGATGATGATGATGATGATGATGATGATGATGATAATAATAATAATAATATAATAATAACGATAATAATAACAACAATTACAATAATAATAAAAAATGGCACGTTAATAATGCAGGCGGCCATCTTGGCCACGTGCACAGACTGTTACTTAAGCAATAAGTTTAGTGTATGAATTCGACTTGTATCACATTACATTACGTCCTGCGGTTGTTTCTTTTTATCAGCGGAGAAGATGCGAGGCGATCTGCTCAGGAGGAGAGGGAGAAGGTGGAGAGACAGAACCAACAGTTGTCAGACTATGAATCGGAAATCAACATGTTGAGACGTCGCATGGAGAACCTGGAAACGGATCGGGATAAGGATAAGAAACAGATTGCAACGCTAACGGAAGCACTCAACCGAACCAGAATGGTTGGAATCAGTTCGTCATCATCATCATCATTAGCATCATCATCATCATCATCATCATCATCATCATCATCATCATCATCATCATCATCATCATCATCCACCACCACCACCATCATCATCATCAGATTCATCAGATTCATCATCATCATCAATTGATTATCATAATTATCATCATCTTTTCTTCATCACCATCATCATCATCACAGCATCATCACATCATTACCATTATCATTATTGTTTTCATCATTTTTATGATCATCATCATTGCTGTTTATTGTTACTATTATTGTTTGCTATTATTATTATCATCATCATCATCATTATCGTCACCATCGTCGTCATACCAATTCCACCACCGCAAATAGGCCAGAGCAAATAATTATACCTAGTAAAAATAGGGCTACAATCGATCTACGAAAAATAGATCTAACTGAAGCATTATCCAAAGAGAACTACTTGTAACAAAAAATAGGTCTAATCG
>JACEVL010002043.1:0-21370 GCA_020284085.1 Aporrectodea caliginosa
GTGTTTCCCTATACTCAACCTCTACAGGGTGCAACCCTCCCAGCAGTTGGTCCTTAACTAACCTAACAGGATCCTCCGTCAAATTAACTACACGGACCTGGGTCGTTCCGGCGTCGTCGCCTACCACAACCCGTGCGAGATGGACTCCAGGACTTATTTCCTTAGCATCTGTCATCCAGGCCGGCGCTACGGACGACAAATCTCCAAACAAGGTTTTTACAGGGACATCAAACTGGCACTTGGGCGAGACCACCACATCTTCAGCGACAATCACCCTACGGCACCATCCAGCTCCATTACCCCTTACAAGGGAGATGCGTTTACGACCAATATTATTCAACGTTAATATCAACGAAAACAACTGCACTGAAGAACGACTGACTTCGAATGTCTGACTACAACTGCTCAGAAAGAATCAATCAACTAACACAACTGAGCTGAACTCTGACGGAATGCACTCTTCAACTGAACTACTGAGCGTCTTAAGCAGCCGTATTTATACACAACTGGCGGTCCCGGGGGGGGACCGGGGGGACCAGTCCCGGGGGGACCAGGGGGGGACCGGTCCCCAGGGGGACCGGGGGGACCAAGGACTCAAACTGGACCCAATTACGGGCGGGGTCAATACGTCCATAACGTTACAATAATAATAATAATAATAATAATAATAATAATAATAATAATAATAATAATAATAATAGCATGCTCACAGCAGATCCTAGCTACAAAAACTTACCCATAAGGGATTGCAATTACAATTACCTCGAGTAAAATAATCGTAATAATAATGAATTTGTCGAGGTTTAACCATCCCAGAAATTATTTAATTAATTATTGTCTATGTCCAGAATCGTTATCCTTTGAGAATCACGTTCAAAATCCAATTTGTCGGCAATTAGATTACGGTGTGCTAGGAAGTTGAAAGAGGTGAGTCTCAAGTTTCGACGGGAAATACAAGAAAGAACTGACACAAACCCACACAGTGGGGGAGCGAATTCCACAGCCAAATCAGTTCTGGTATGAGGCCGATTTAAATATACTGCCCTGTGGACATTAAAGTACATTTTAACGTAAATTTTAGTATAAAATACGTCGACAGCGAAACTCGAAATATGACCTCAAGATTTATAGCTAACCCGACAAGGAACATGGAGATACAATTAAGTAATTTTGAGCAATTTAAACCTACTTCACTTCTGAGCGCGTTTTTTCTAAAATTAACATTGTATCTAATCCTCCATTTCTTAATTCATTCATTCATTCATTCATTCATTCATTCAGAGCATTTATATAGCGCCCCTTCAAGAAACTACTCAGGAGCGCTCCCAGCCCAGCCACGACTAAAGAAAAAGACTTGAGGGACTTGTAGAACCCTGTCAGATGGCTTACAAGTAAAAAACGGAGCTTAAGTGGTAGGTCATTCCAGATGAAAGGGCCAACAACCGAGAAAGCACGGCGCTGCCTAATAGCCAAGCGAGTCCGTGAAACAAGGAACTCACCCCTCGTCGCAGAGCGAAGCACCCGACGCGCTGGAACATCAGACACTGGGCGGCAAAGATCACGCAAGTAAGATGGAGCACAGCCAAGAACACAACGAGAAACCAGAGCAGCAATGCGATATGAGATCCGCTGAGACACAGGCAGCCAATGCAACACATCACGCATGTATGCAGAGACAGGAGAGTACTTAGGAAGCCGTCCAATAAGCCGAGCAGCCGAGCGTAGAACTCGATCTAGTCGCCCCAAAACACCAAAGGGAAGGCCAGCAAGTAGTGAGGAACAGTGGTCAATTCAACTAGTAACAAAGGCATGAACAAGGACCACAACTGCATCATGAGAGAGAGAGCGAGAGACCACTCGAAGCTGACGAAGCTGATAATAACAACTCCGTGCAATTGAGTTCACATGTTGAGACAAAGTAAGCTCGGAGTCAAGAGAAAGTCCCAGATCACGAACTGTGAGGGAAAAGGTTATGTGAGGAAAGAGCAGGGTAAGTTGAGGAAAGTCGATACCCTGCAGTTGTCTACGGCTACCCAGCCAAATGAGCTGTGTTTTAGAGGGATTTAAGAGTAGCCGATTGGAGGCCATCCAAGAAGAGAGGACATCCATAGTCAGACACATCTGACTCACAGTAGCCACCGCATCGGCTGAATGGGTGTGGATGTAGGCTTGCACATCATCGGCAAATAGTTGGTGTAGAAGCCCCTGAGACGTCAACAAGGAGCAGACATCAGCAGTATAAAGAAGATAAAGCAGCGGGCCCAGGACAGAACCCTGGGGCACACCCAAAGGCCATTCTAGAGGCTGGTCCACCACTTAATATATTAAGCAAGATATTATTTCATAATCTAATTAAGCAAGATAAATAACTCGCGACTTTTCTGGATATTTGAAAACTTCTTTCAAGAAGTTTGTAAAAGGTGCAACAGATCAGAGCATTGTATTTGTAAAAACTCTTTTTTTAGAATAGAAATTGCAACTCTATGCACACTACAATGATAGGCTACAGTTGTAAACCCTTAATTAACACAAAGGATCTGTAGTGAGATTGGCCAAGACTATAGTAATATTAGTATATAATTATATGTTAGTTTAGATTTTATATAATGTTGCCATTATGAACGTTTAAGATTGTAGCAAGTATAAGAAAATGATTGACAGCCGACAGCTGACGACATATGTAGGGGAGCGGAGGCGAAGGCCACGCCTGTCAAAGGGTGAAGGAGAGAGAAGGCAGATAGCAGAGCAAGGCAAGAGGGAACGAACTGCAGGGCGCGGTTGGGGGGCGAAAGCGTTGATTGACAGGCGGTGGCGATAGGGAAGACAGGGAAAAGCGGAAGAGGAATTATTCTGCGGGCGGATTCGGAGAGTGGAGGATATAGGAAGAGGAGAGCAGGATCGGAGGACTGCGACGGCGGACCTTTGAACGAAGACCTGACTCCGACGATGAGCCTATAATATACTGTTCTGTAAATACGTTCTATATAATTATACGTTCTAAATATTGTCAAAGAATTTTCGTCAAATGAAGCGAAGTGTCTCGTCGTGTTTTTCTGCGTGATTTAACCCACGCCTATACTCAGCCGAAGTCAAGCCTGCGCTCAGCCACATAGCTACATAGTACCGCTACCACCAAGACTGAAAAGATAGTGCAAGGAAAATCTTTTTCAGTACATTGTGCCAGCAGGGATTCACGCTTAGAGACGAAACGGAGTGCTAGCGCTACCTACCTCCAACGAGAGACACTCGCAGGGAGACCGAACAAAGACACGACGAATCGACAGTCGGAGAAAGAGGCGACGCAGGACGGCAAGGAATTCCTCAACGGACCGGACGCGGCGGATTCTTCGGGACCACACGTTCTGCTCCGGGGAAATCGGAAAGGAAGGGGAAAGGAGCGACGACGAACCGACGGACGAGGTTTCGAGCTACGAAAGGGATCTGTACCAGTGGACGCGGCGGCATCCTTCGGGACTACGCATCCAGAAAGACAGAATAACCGGGACGGCAAGGGACTCCTCAACGGATCGGACGCGGCGGATTCTTCGGGACCACACGTTCTGCTCCGGGGAAATCGGAAAAGAAAACGGAAAGGAGAGGAAGAAGACGGATCGAACGGACAGACGAACGAGGCTTCGAGTGACGAAAGGGATCTGTACCACGGACGCGGCGGCATCCTTCGGGACTACGCATCCAGAAAGACAGAATAACCGGGTGAGCTAGACAGCACCAGTTTTTGTTCATGTGAATGAGTGTTGATTGTTGTTAAAGATCGTGTGAAAGTGCAGTAAATTTTTGAATTTTGCCCTGTTGGCAGTGAGAATATTAGGATTTTGTTTGCCCTGTTGGCAGTGCGATTTGTTTAGTATAAGCCCCGTTGGCTATACGCGTCTGTTTGGTTGAAGAATAAGAAGGGCACAATAAAACTTTTCTGTGCTAGTGCATTCAGCATGTTTGGAAAAATGAAAAGAGCAGATCTGGGAGAGGAATGTGAAAAAAGAGGAATCGACTGGAATGGTCTTAATCGAAAGGGAATGATCGAGAAACTGGAGGAGTACGAGAAGGAAGAAGAGAGTGGAGGAGGAACGGAGAACGAAGATACGGGGGGAGACGAAAGCGGCCGGGATCAGTTGAAGCTCGAACTGATCAGAGCAGAAAAGGAAAAGATCCAGGCAGAGAGAGAAAGGATGGAGACGGAGATGGCGTTGAATCAGCAAAGGGCGCAATTGGGTCTATCGCAGGCCGCTGCTTCTATGCATGTGACTGATCCACCTAACTCTGTAAACTTCTCTAAACTTCCTTCAATGGCCGACGGAGAGGATTTAGCGTCGTATTTTCATTCGTTTGAGAAGGTAGCGAGCCTACAAGGCATCGATGCAAGTAAGTGGGCAAGAATACTACCCTCACTCTTGAACCCAGCTATTCGGTTGCACTATAACCGACTAAAAACTGAGACTTGTGCAGATTACAAGGAGACAAAGCTCGCTCTGTTAAACGCGTGCAGAATGAATGCGAAGTTTTATCTAGAAAAATTTAAAGCTATGCGCAGAGTAGGAAAACAATCGTATTCCCAATTGTTAGACCAGTTGCGAGATGTCTTTGGGTATTATCTCGAATGCAGAGAGATAGACAGTTTAGACGCCCTTGTTGATGACATACTGATGGAGCGCGTTAAAGAAACTTTGCCGGCAGATGCCAAATATTTTGTTGAAGCACGCAGACCTAAAAATGCAGCAGAGTTAGTTAACTTTGCAGACATTCAATTTGACTGCGCCAGCGAGGCCAGGAAACTCGCTCAGAATGATCATAAACAAGGTCATAAATTCAGGCCACACAATGCAGACACGAGAGACAGCCAGTGGGGGGGTAAGGCGCCCTTCACCACAGAACCCACATGGAATAGGCACCACGAGAGAAGTCAGGATGCAAGACCAATGCATTCTGGGTTCCACGGCAATCATAACAATAGCAGGTTCCACCCACAAGAGCACCCACAAGTGAATTTTGTATGGCCAAAGGCACTTTGTGGCAAAGTTATCGAGTATCAGAAACGTTTTTTGGTCCCAGTTACTGTTAACGGAGTTCTTGTAGAATCTTTAAGAGATTCAGGGGCACAAGTGACCCTTATTAATTCTGACATTTTACCGAGCAAGCCATCTGCCATGGAAAATCCACTAAGAATTCAATGTGCTTTTGGGTTAATCAAGTGTTTTTCCACGTGCGAAATTGAAATCTCTTCGCCAAAATTTGGGACAGATCGCAAGGTTAGAGTACAAGCAGCAGTTGTCAAAGGGCTGGGGGTGGGGATGATTTTGGGAAGCGATATTTTTGCAAACAACCCTGGTCTGATAGATCCGGTAGGGACACGACAAGACGCAAGACCAAACAACGTTCCGCAGACACACACAGCCGCGAGGGGAATTAATTACAGCAGAAATATTCGACAGCGCAAGGGGGAAGTAAACCCGACCGACAGCAGCGCACTCAGTTACCTATCCCGGGACAGAGGAAACTCAAAGACGGAAGACGGAAGGCGAGACAAATGCCAGAAATTGACGTTAATTAATGACAGATCGAGTTCAAAAGACGAGGCGATACTGGGACCGGACGACGTAAATGACCTTAATGACATTAATGACCCGACGGGGCAGTCTACCGACGTGGAACAGAGAGAAGTATATGACCGCCTGCAAAGTAACTCGACACCACAGATCGCGGGTGATGATGCGCCGGTCACATCTGGAACTAATGGAATCCAACCCGATTCTGTTGAAGGAGCCGATAACGTCGGAAACGAAATAATTAATGAAGTGTCTGGAGCTTTGAAGAAGGCACAGCGGAACATGTCTACGCTGTCCGACCTAGGAACACCTGGAGTGAAAGGAGATGACAAGCATATAGCAGACAACGGTCGCTTCTGTAGGCTAGGTCAGTTGCCAAGAGCCGAAGTCGGAGCAAATGTGCAGAATCAATTACCGTTAAACGTAGCACCTAGAAAGAGGGCTTTTGAATTGGCGCACGACTATACTTGGACGAGTTGTACGAGTTGGACGAGAGGTGCTAAACCAAACAAGAAGAATTGGTTCTATTCCAACCGGAATACAAATGAGTCCAGAAGAAGAAGCAGATGGTATGAAGTAGGAAATCGGAGGGATCAGAGATTTGGGAGACAAGAGGGCGGCAGATCTTATGCGACTGATTGGAGAAGTGATGGCATGAGGCATAGAGGGGATGCTTTAGACTGGCGGAGGCCAGCCAAAGGAGCTTATTGGAACATGACTATAGCAAGAGATAGTGATATGGTTGATAACGAGAATAGGAAAGAAGAGGAGTCATGGAGGAAGAGAAGGTGGGCTTCGGTAATCCAGCAAAATGACTTGGGAATTATTCCTATACCGGGGATGCACAAATGCTATGGCAGAAGGCTTGTCCCGAACTTTTATGACAAATTAAATGTGTAGTGATTTAAATGGTTGTGTGAAGACTTTAGAATGTTTAGATTGAATCATGTAACCTATCGCAAAGATAAAAAAGCATTGTCATTAACATGTATATAAAAATGTTTGTCTGCGGAAAACTACTAGTGTGTTTTATGTTTTCGTTATTATAGATTCGAGAAATCGATCGATCATGTGTTAGGCAGCCTGATGACGTCACGAACAATTCGAAAAACATACCACGACGTCGTTTGTGCTTTTGTAATTTAGTAGAAACATTTAGAACTAAGAACACAACCAAAGCCTTCTTTACTTGCCGATGCTCAACCTGGAACCATCAGCTTGTGAAGTGGAGAGTTGTAGTGAGATTGGCCAAGACTATAGTAATATTAGTATATAATTATATGTTAGTTTAGATTTTATATAATGTTGCCATTATGAACGTTTAAGATTGTAGCAAGTATAAGAAAATGATTGACAGCCGACAGCTGACGACATATGTAGGGGAGCGGAGGCGAAGGCCACGCCTGTCAAAGGGTGAAGGAGAGAGAAGGCAGATAGCAGAGCAAGGCAAGAGGGAACGAACTGCAGGGCGCGGTTGGGGGGCGAAAGCGTTGATTGACAGGCGGTGGCGATAGGGAAGACAGGGAAAAGCGGAAGAGGAATTATTCTGCGGGCGGATTCGGAGAGTGGAGGATATAGGAAGAGGAGAGCAGGATCGGAGGACTGCGACGGCGGACCTTTGAACGAAGACCTGACTCCGACGATGAGCCTATAATATACTGTTCTGTAAATACGTTCTATATAATTATACGTTCTAAATATTGTCAAAGAATTTTCGTCAAATGAAGCGAAGTGTCTCGTCGTGTTTTTCTGCGTGATTTAACCCACGCCTATACTCAGCCGAAGTCAAGCCTGCGCTCAGCCACATAGCTACATAGTACCGCTACCACCAAGACTGAAAAGATAGTGCAAGGAAAATCTTTTTCAGTACAGGATCTTAACAAGATGCAGGATTAGACACATAGTCAGGTGAACAAATGAATCGAGAAGGTAGGCTACGTTCGTTGAAACTGAGATGAAAATAGTGAAATTCTAATTTTGTATAAAAAGGATAAACTTAAATAAACAAGGAATAGCAAAATAGCGAGGATAGGATGGATAGATCCTGTTGGGGAGACTAGGAAATAGGCAGAAGAATACGGAGACGGTTTAGCAGAGAGACAAGGAAGCTAACTAACCGGTTGTAAAGTCGACTGTAGGCCTACTTGAAACGGTGAATGCCGTAGTCAGATCAGTTGAGAAAATAAACGAATCGTCTACAAGCGGACATATTACGAGTAATGAAACAATCCATTCAGTTGTTATTTCAAGTGACAGTTCATGATCCAAAATCAGTAAACTTAATACCCTGTCATTTCGTTACTGGATTTCTATGCCTACAAACACTTTTAATATTTTGTGCAAATGTTAAGAAACTCGAAAACCATTTTATATCTCTGGCAGACACTTACTATATAAGTTATATAAAACATGTATTTGACTAAATGTTTTAAGGTAGCAAATTGATTTAAAATTTGTTATAAGAGTGATTCTAATGACCTCCAAAAATGTTAATATACATTGAAAATGCAGTTATAGCTACAAGACTTAACATAATCAATGTGGTATCTTTATATTTGTAACATACATGCACACCACTAAAACGCAGTATCTTTATATTTGGTGTTCCAAACAACACCTGTTTTCAACTAAACCTTAATGTTGTCCAATAGCTATTTGTGACCTACTTTCTCGATTTGGCAGTCAACTGTTATGTCTAATGACAGCCTACAGATCCATAAGTATGTGTTCTAAATGGACCAAGAACTGTTTTCCTATAAACCTATACGATATCCTAAAGATTACAGATTGTTGCTGTTAGGCCCCTTTGCGTAAAGCATGAACGGTGTGCGTCAATAATCAAGCACTAGTTATAAGAAAATTCTTTTGAAATTAATAAACTCTTTTAAATGATTGATTATGATAATATAACATATTATAGATGATATATTATATAGACATATAAATATATAGATACGTGAATATTATATAGATGTGAGACTTACCTCTTTCAGAAACACTCTATGGCGTGTACGATGTGGTGTGTGAAGTTGGCAAAAAGCTTACCTGATTTAAATAATGACATAGTTATTTGCGCAACAAGTGGTTTGCATTACTGGACATAGATTGAGTTGTACAAGAGGGTTGACATTAAAGGAAGGTTTTAATGTAGGCCAGAAAGTTGACACGTAGCAAAAGTAAAAAGATGAAGAGGTCTTCTTTGATCCGTCTCAAAGTGTTGAACATTTTGACCCGGCATTCGAAACCTGTAACATAAAGATCAATTACAGACCAATGACAAAACCTTCGTTATTTGTGTAAAACTGAAAGCCCCAGGTGCAACCCTGAAATTCTCCGGAGAAACCACCATGGACACCACCATTGTAGGCGTGACTAGTAAAGACCTACCGGCTAATGAGCATCTACGCAATTCTGCCTGCAGCTATGCATGCTGATAGAAATAGCTAGTGCCGGTGTCACGAAATAGAGTATCCCCCTATATGAATATCCCCTTAGCGAAATGGAGTATCCGGTTTAGTCTGCATTATTGGCGGTTCTAAGTGTATTCAGTCGTAGGCCTACTGTTTGGATTTATTGTACACATACATTTTTAAGTTGCGTATCTTTATTTTGTACGTCGACCTGAAATTAATTTACTTCGTTTTCGGTGATTTTGACTGGATTTTCGTCTTGGCTATCGTGATGCGTATGACGATGGGGGGATAGAATGGTTTATCCCCCGGATACAGTGGCGTAGCAATAGGTTGTGCAGGTTGTGCAAAGCACAAGGGCCCCCGGCGGCACAGGGACCCCCAGCGGTCAGACCGTCAGAGCGGATTTCCTTCAGATTGTAATCAAATCAACTTAACCAAGCCCAGTTAGCATAAATTATACATCTGCAGTGTTGTATCAATTACATTGCAAATGTAATTCAATTATAATTGCAATTACATGCTTGTAAATGTAATTGAATTACAATTACAATTACTTGATTGTGAAAGTAATTCAATTACAATTACATTTTGATTGTAATTCAATTACCAATTACTTTTCAATTATTTCTTGAAAATTGGCGCATGATTTACAAAATTTCAATAATTTTTAATTTACTCTATTTTTAAAATAAAACATCAATGGGCCAATAACCTGTAAATTGTAATAATATACATTCAATTGTATTATAAGTTTGCCAGACCTGTGCCCAAAATACGATTTACAATTATGATCCATTAAAACAAGTTTAGAGTTTATTTGATTTTTAGGAGCAGAAGTTTTCAAAATGATAGTCTGGTAGAGAACTTAGTTGATTGCACCTGGGTGAGTGAGTCAATTCGTCCAGCAGTGCTAAAGAGACGCTCAACTGGAGCTGAAGATGGAAGCTCTGTTTTCTGTAGGCAGCTGCAGTAAGCTAGCTAAGAATGGCTGCATGGATATGGATAGTCTGTTAATGATGGTCAGCCCTTGCCCTTTGGGGGTCCATTAAAGTGTGCTGTAAGATTGTCAGAGGGGTGTAAGGATAGAATAATGTTGACAATTATGCAGTTTATTCAATAAAACGGGCGGCCCGGGTCAACCCAGCAGGCTGGCATATTTGCTGACTTTATGAAAGTAACTTCTAATTGACACTTCATGTTCATTCCCCCCCAATGTAAGTAATGTAACCGTACAAAATAAAACTGCATTTGATTTAATTTCTGTAGTATTTTGTATAAAATGTAGGCCTACATGTGACGTGTACACACCAATCAGTTTCTTTCTTAACATGAGATGACTATCATGACTGTAATCATTAGTATAAACTTAAATAAATGACATACGAATAAACCAATGAAATACTAATGCAAAAATCACTTAAATCAGATTCATGTGTACAATTACTTACCCTTCTTGGAAATGAAAATGCATAAGTGCAGCTGTTTCGAAGTTTTAATAATTTCTTTTGTACTACTGGATCAAACTCTTCCTGATAATAAAAACTAATATTTTATTCTGTTGAGATATGCTGCAACCTGCCAGATTATGATAATGATACTGCCTCAAGTAGGTCATCACCAAGATCTTTCCACTAGTGGATGAATCTTGGGTCATCACTATAACTGTGAGACACATGTACTAGACCCAGGGTCCGAGGCTGAGGTCAGCTGAGCCGGCCGGCCGACCGCAAGCTATTAGACAAAAGCCAGGAAGTGGAGCAGTGGGGACACAATCATGCCAGCAGGCATCTCATTAACATGCAGCAGGTGCAGCTTCTTCCTACCAATGCTACCAAGCCAAGATTCTTCTTGTCTGGCTCTGCATGGATAGGGTCTATCAAAGTGGGTTGTAAGAGGTGTGCCAGGGGTGAAAGGATAGAGCAGTTTAATATTCAATGAAAGGGGTGGACGACAGGCTGGCATTGTGGCCGACTTTATGAAAGTAATTGGTAATTTATACTTCATTCAATTACAAATTACATGCAATATTGTAATTGAAATACAATTACAATTACTGGACCTAAAATGTAATTCAATTACAATTACAAATTACAGAACAAGTAATTCAATTACGTAATTCAATTACATGTATTTCAATTACTGAACAACACTGTACATCTGTAAGAACGTAGGCTGCGTCTCATGATCCTCTGTGCAACAGAGCGTGCGGATTGCGAAGGTGACTTATTTCAGAGGTCTAAAAATCTCGGGCTAGAACGGTCCGTGCACGGGCCCGGGATCATAAATGGCGTGGCGCCTATTCAAAACGGGCAAGTGCTTCTGAATCGTTGCTTCGAGTCATCGACTGCCTACGAATTACAGGACTCAAATCTCTTCTGTTTATTTATTTGAATCTACATGTACAGCGTACGCACTCTATAGTGGACAAATCAAACAGCGATTTCTCATCCTTAGTTCGTTGACTGCAACGTTTAGCACTCTGTTGTCTTCAGCACTATTGGATGCCTCTGACAACGAACTATAGGCCTATGCAGCCAGTGGCCTCTGACAACGAACTATAGGCCTATGCAGCCAGTGGAAATCAGGCACGAATAGTTAAAAAAGTAACTTTTGTACATGAGTCTTGCACTTGGGGGTGCGGGGGGGCGCAAAATGAGATCTGAGAACAAGTTTCTTCTTAAAAAGAGACAGGAAAGCAAAAAAAGGTCATCAGAAATTTTGGCTGAACTAAGAAAGAAAATTTTCAGGAAATTCTTGCCCCCGGGCGCACAAACCCCTAGTTACACCACTGTATGCAGCGTCCGAATTGTTAGCTAAGCAGTGTGATACCGAAATTTCGCTTAATTGCTTTTCCAGCTCAGCTGTTGTCATTTTGCTCAGACTGTAGTTCGAAGTTGTCAATGAGGTCAACCATCTTCGAAATTGCGCAACTCTTTGACCTACTCATGCATAGACTACTTTGTTCTGTCCTCGACATTCATTTATGTCTGTATTGCCTACATGTTGCTGCTGACTTTGCCTGTGACTGTTGCGACATGTGAACGATCATTTTAAAAACTGAAGCTTATCAAAAAATATATCTGCGAAGTAGGCCTACCATGTCAGAAGAGCGGCTGAGTAGGACCTAACCTGGCAATGTTGTCAATAGAAAATGAACATGCAAAAAAGTTTGACACTTCAAAAGTGGATATTCTTGCCCAAGAGAAAGAGCGCAAACGACCGTTTTTACTTCTAGAGTTCTTCTTTTTCTTAGAATAGGCCTACCATGGACTTGACACTTGTGACCTGTCCAATTTGATTATCTGACCTTATTTATGTTGTGTGCACAGCGTTTTGTTGTTTGAAATCGAAGGTGGGGTTCAATGGGAGGCCCACCACCGAATATCTGCACAAGGGCCCCCCAAAACCTGGCTACGCCACTGCCCGGATACTCTATATCGGTTTATTCCATCCGTGGGGACATGCTTTTTTGGCGGGTGATAGAATATCAGGGGACACTTGTTGTACTCGTATTGACATTAACTGTTGATTGTTGTTAAGATGTATGTACACCACAGTGCGGATATGCAATTGGTTTTAATAAAGACTATACTTACTTACTTACTTACTGCAGGCCTGCTAAACTGGGCCGAGAACTGTCCAGCGACTTGCTGACCTGTGTGAAATCCCTCTATGCAAATTAGCTAGCTCGTGTATACAGATATTATATTTTAGTCAGCCTAGAAAAGTGGTGTCCATGGTTGTTTCTTCGCAGAATTTCAGGGTCGAACCTTGGGCTTTAACGTTTCACAATTGATTTTATGCGTTTGGTTAGCTTTTTGCTAGCTAATTAAATCCAAATCATCTATTAACGTAGCAACATCCCTATATACGTGTATGTGCAAGAGTTATTTGAGCCAGTTGGTACGCAATCGCATAGTTCAACTGCCAGAGGATATCTTTAAGTTCCTCGTTTCCATGTATCAGCTCTATCATTCCACGCACTGATATACATAGGTTGGCTATCTTCCTTTGGAACAGTCTTCCTGTTAACATTCGCAATATTCCTTTTAACTCGATCCAACTAACTTTCTCGTTGTTTGTTGAGATAAATATATTGAAATCTCATTGACCAAAAGGTGCAAAGCGCTTTTAGAGGTTCTTTAAAATGTGTTCTATAAATGCCCAGAAACGTACATACATACACAATTTGCTTCTTGTACGAACTCGAAAATAGGTAGCTAATAAGAAAAACTGTTCAATACAATACAATACAACTGCCTTTGATATCGCCCTTCTTCCTAAGGTAGCCACGCCTCGGCGGCGCAGATGCAATTATGTTGCAGAGCAATAATTATTGTGCGCGAAGAACTTGCTCAAGGTCCCTACACAGTTAAACCACCCCGGACGAGGTCGAACCCGTACTCTCGGCGTTACAGGTCAACCGCTTTAACCAGTCGGTCAAAGAGCTGAAAGAGAGAAAGAAAAATGAAGAATTTCTGTCGTCTACATTATTCACAATAATCCGCACCCCTGTAAATACGACAGCGAAACAAGGATACTGCGTTTAATATAATCGCCTCAAAGAAGCTGCTAGACACGAATAAAACGATGAGAGAAGGAACGGCAATCGATTGTAGAAACTGCTATCAAATGAATTGAAATACAATTATTACCTTTGAAGACGTCAACGGTCATTGTAGCTATAAGATGTCGATAAACTTTGGATATAATGCACGCATGTATGCTATTGCACATTTGCAAAGCGCCCCCTCAGAGGCGCTCTCTGCGCTAGCCTATTATGATGTTAAATGTCATTACGAACGAATACATCACATCAGTTTGCAAAACAATAATGTATATACAATTGCAATGCGTGGCTCTCCGCAATGAATCCATGTTCGTATGTATTAATAAACTTTTTATTTAACGCCTTTTAGGTAGTCACAAGCGCTTTCACGCATACAGTACCGGATGCACTACTGTCAGTATTCATCACCGAGCTTGAGCTGAGGGAAGGTTAGAGATCGAATGGAGCGCTGATGCCGTTACAACCGTGGCCTAGCGCTGTCGAGATTCCGCCCACAGATCATTAGTGGCTTCTCTGGGGGCCGTGCCGTTATCAGGTAGGTGGCTTAATTAATGGTAGGCTTATTTACCGAGAAGCAGATGACCTCTGCTAGTTTGCGCTATACTGTAAACTGTCTTTTATCAGACAGTATGTTGCATACATGTAAATACATGTACAATATTGTAAAAAATATCTGATCATTATGAAAAAACCGAAAGATGCACTCTGATTAGAATTAGACAACATAGTATTAGAATCTATGGACCGGTTCTCTGGAGCTCTCTACCTATGGCGAATACAGGTCTGCCAACATTGCACGAGTTCAAGAGCAGATTAAGTCACCTCCTTCCCGTTGGCTTCATGATCTGTTTTGGGGCCGTTGCTTTTTGTTGTTTTTATAAACGACATTGATAGTGGAATAGTGTCGAAGATATCAAAATTCGCCGATGATACGAAAATGGGCAGAGGGGTGGATACGGAAGAAGAGGCCGATATACTGAGGAAAGACATTGAAGGACTGCACAGATGGGCAGAGGACTGGAAAATGATGTTCAACACAGAAAAATGCTCAGTTATGCACATGGGTAAAACCAACAAAAAACTCCAATGCGAAATGGGAGGAATAATATTGAGAGAAACAGAGGAGGAGAGGGACCTAGGAGTAATCGTAAACAACAGTACCAAACCATCAAGGTATACTGTGCAGAGGCTGCAAAGGAAGCAAACAAAGTACTAGGAATGATTAAGAGGAAAATGATAAACAGGGAAAAAGAAACAATGCTCGAATTATACAAAGCATTGGTCAGGCCTAATTTGGAGTATTGTGTGCAAGTGTGGTGCCCATACCTGAGGCAGGATGTAGAAAAACTGGAGAAAATACAAAGGAGAGCAACGAAAATGATAAAGGGACTCGGCAATCTGACATATGAAGAAAGACTGAGGAGATGCAAGCTGACAACATTGGAGAAAAGGAGAGATAGAGGAGATATGATAGAGACATTCAAGATAGTGACAGGAAGAGACAAGATACCAGCACAAAAGCTCTTTGAATTCTCAGTTAACAAAAGAACTTGAGGGCACAGCTACAAGATTGTTAAAAAATCATCTGGGACAATAATGCAAAGATTCTTCAGTGCAAGAGTAGTGAACAATTGGAATAAGTTGGACGAGGAAATTGTTACTGCGGACTCGGTGATGGAGTTCAAGAAGAGACTCAATAAAATTGGGTATACTGAGTAAAGATGCAGGGGATAAGGCTCGAGAGAGTGGCTCTGACACAGATGAAAGTCTTCTGAGCCACTATAAACCTTGTTATGTTATGTTAAAGTGGGTGCTATAGATGAAGTGCGCCAAGCGGCCTGGCCTGTTGGTTTAGTTTACTAGACCTATGTATATGTCTGTTGCAGATATTAGGCAAGGCTGTGTTATTTACTTGGTTGGTAATTGATTGTGTTAGATGTGATATTTATACTATTCCATTGGTTTGCAACTAATTTGTGAAATTGGGCGGCCCTGCTAGCCAGATGATATGTTTCTTTGGGTTTCCCCCATTCTCACCGATTACTAAACTGACTCATAATGTGTCATTTGTATGATTGGTGTACAATAAAGTACTTTTTGATTTGATCTGATTTGTACATCGCCATTATAGTTCAGTCGGTGAAGAATAATTCGATATATCAATATTATTATAAGATCAGGTGCTATGCCAAGAACTGTCAGATTCTTCCAGCAAAGCCCAATTTATTGATATACTAGTTTACATGATCAAAAAGTAGCAGAATCAAGTCGTCATTCAAAATCTAGGTAAGAGACGCAAACATAAAATTAAACTTATCGATTGCAAACAATTGACAGGAACATAGACAATTTAGGTACTTCATAAATTAATAAATTTCATCATGTCAGACTGTTGACCCCGTTTCGGTCGATGCTTCTTATGGATAGTTCTAAGACGTCGTCACATTTACAAGTTCACATATTTAAATAAATCAAGAATCTACGCGTTGACTCACCACTAAAAGACAAATAAGGACCAAGCTACATTTGTAGTAGTATATCTAAGTTGATGATCTACATGGACTTGTGAGGTTACATCTGTTGATAAGTGTTCTTAATTCAGTTTTTGTCTCTAAAAGGAGTGTTCAGCTGACCGTAAAGAGAAGTGAAGGAGCTCATACAGGTGTTTCATTTGCATAATATACTACCCTATCATGTAGTATCAGGTAGTTGATATCTGGTTCACTTATAGGCCTAGAACCATACTCTTGAATGGATATTTCATCAATATCATCTACGTGGCGGCCATACGTGTCACGTGTTCTGCCACTGCTGTCACTTCCGTCATTATTGCTAAACACATCTCTTGGCTTCAGGTAGTCGTCATCGGTGAGTGCCGCACTACTTATGCCGGTTGGATAGCTTCTCGGTTGTGCAAGTGTTTCCTTTGAATAATCTATTTCTGTATCATCTACTATCAGGTAGCTTGGATCTCGTTCACCTAGATGCCTAGAACCATACTCTTCACTGGATAGCTCATCTATGTCATCTACGTGGACAAACTTGTCACGCGTTGAGCCACTGCTGTCACCTCTGTTGTCGTCAATTCCGTCATTACTGTTAAACATCATTTGGCCATCTCTTGGCTGAAGGTAGTCATCATCGGTCAGTGCCGCATTTCTTATGCCGGTTGGATATCGTCTCGTTGGTACAATTTCCACAGCGGTTGTCTCTATGCCAGGATTCACGCCGACATTGCTTCTGTTGCGTGTTGAAACCACATCGTCATCGTAAGCCACCAGATAATCAGGATCGGCCTCGGTTTCTTCCTTCGGCTGACGCTCATCTGTTTGGCGACGGTTGGCGTTGACGGCTTCCTCTACAAGCTGCGGCGGAGCATCGTGATTGACGTAGAAACTTTCTCGCTTCGTCGACTTCTGCAGCATATTATTTTTATGAGAACGTTTCCTTTGAAGGTAGGTCAGTATCGTCGGTTCATTTTCTGGATTCTTTTTGTGACGCTTGTAGACGAGAATTGCTACCAAAATGATAATGGCGACAACGACGACACATATCACGATAACTCCGATGATTAGACCTGTGTAATCTGTCGTGTAACTCAGACAGCAACCGTGATAAGTCTCTCCGCCGATGAATACCTGCAACATGGAATTCAGTGTTCTAAAGAAAAGAAAATATGCAGTTATGGGCGCAAGAAAGCCTCACGTTAGGGATATCTTCTTATATATAGGCAACAGATGTTCAAAGCTATTATATTTAAGCTAAAGAAGACAGAGGGATTTCTGGTCCGTAAGTTACACTGTCTCACATACAACACGCCTTTGTTCAGACTTTTGCCAGGACTGGTGCTAGGAGATGCTATAAAACTTTATTTTTGCATAGCAGCTTTTAACAGAGATGACTCATGCTATGGCTAATTAACTATTCAGCTGAAGTGGTAACTCAACTACAAGAATCCAATAACTGCCGAATCGATCTTCAATAATTATTCTGTTCATTCGTCAGCATGAAAATAGTTTAGTGTTGTGTGCATATGTTCTGACATGCGAAAGCTGAATGACATAAGTTGTAATTGTAATCGCAACTTTATGTAGCGCTGCATGCTTATAGATACTCCTTAGAACACCAATGAACTCCTTTAAATGTAGGTGTAGGCATCGTGTCAAGGAGACAACTTATCTTCTCCTCACCTAACAGCAGTTGTTCCTCTGATAGAATTCATATATATATCTCTACTAAAGGAGTGCTTTGGTGCTCTGGGTCTAACCCTCACAGCTATTGTCAAGTTCTCGTTGCATCAGGATTCCTACTGATTTGCATTTGCTCATGCAATGGTTTGGGTTTCTTGTCTTGCACTAAATTGAGTAGTTAGTTAGTTAATTGCTTAGTAAGCACATTCAACCAGTGCATTCAATGGCAATTACTGGTCTAGTTCTATGTTGACATGTGGTGTTCCGCAGGGTTCCGTGCTTAGTCCTCTCTTGTTCACATTATACACAACACCACTAGGAATATTGCTTGTGCTAGTCAGTCATTCACTGGTTATCATTTCTACGCCAGTGATACAGTTTGTCTTATGACTTGCCTGTGCAGCTGTTGTCCACGGCCTTTGGGGAGGTACATTCGAGAATAGTGGACAATAAACTTCTTATTCTCTCAAAAACTGAATTTCTAATACTGGGTACGCCATACGGTTAAGGAAGGAAATTTCAATGGGTGGAATCCATAGACTTTTGCATATTAACTTAGTTGAACATTTGTGTTACATGTCTCGTTAAAGTATGAACTTGAAAAGTGTTATCCAGTGCATCAACTATTTAGATCAGTAATACTCGTGGCTGTTTGCAATATTATTATTAAGAAGGTTAAAAGTAGTTAAAGCACTGTAACTAGTTTACCCTACTGTCTGTTTGATCCCAGTTTACCCTACTATAACTATGAGCCTTATAATGTATAATATATTTGTATATTGGTACTAAACAGGTAGACACACCGCTATCTGATACATGTCGTACAGTAATAGGAAAGTTTAGAATGAGTGTAGTGTTTTTAGTTATACAATGTCAGATTATTTCACAAAGAGAGCTTCTATATAGGACTATATGGGTATATTTCACAACCGGAGGCAAATTCAGAAATAGAATTAGAGAAAAATAAAGTCATGCAAAATTTAAAAAATTTCTTACACAAATATTTTACTAGCAGTGCTGAAGCATACTTAATATTGAGAAGCGCTTAAATTTGACAGAATTGGCCTAATTTTTCATTTCAGTTTTTTTACTATGTGAAACACATACAACTTTGATTCCTAAATATTTACAACTCCGTTACGTACTAAATACACATTATAAGATACCGCCACTATTTATAATTAGTGATTAATTAGTATTAAGTGTGTATTAAATTATTATACAGCAAAATAAATTATTATGACGATAAATTATCTACATGTACCATTAAATAAATTCATTTTAATAGAAAAATAAAGTAACGGAGTTGTAGTAACGGAGTTGTAAAATATTCATAATTAGGTCTCCACGCTTACCGGGCGAGTTAAGATATAAAAATAGTTAGTTTATAGTGGCCAGGCTGTCAGTTTCAATATTATTTCTGAAAGAAAAAAAATTATATACACACGCAAAATGCAATAATTACCGTCACGGAGTTGTAAATCTTTTTTATACTATAATATTACCGGATAAATTTCCGCAAATTGTCAACAGAAGCAAACATCCATATTGATTTCTTGTTGGTAATATCAATGCAGACTGGTTCCCTGCTATCGAAGATGTCAATTCAAAAAAACTGAGTTTTCAATTTATTCCATAGATGGCAGAAACCCATTCGTAACGGAGTTGTAAGCAATATTTGAAGACAGAGGGTTTTATTTATTTTTAATTATTTAGTTCGTTAATAAGTTAATAAAAACCATATGGAGCAATGGATATATGTAAGTTAATGATCTAAAAATGTTAAAACATCAGTTCAGCGTTTCAGCTGTTACCCTAACGTAACGTTGAATTGACGCACCATTAGAAAAGACAATGCAATTTCGGGTTAAAATTGGACTTTATAATTTTTTTTCTCATACTAATCATCTAAATAATATAACATAAATAATTTTTTATAACTAACTTATGCCCTATGATGTATTTAAAAATTATACATTATGATTTTATTCTTTGTGTAAGCCGCCCAAAGGAGAAGACGGAAATTTATCTAATTTGCCTCCGGTTGTGAAATATACCCATATAGGACTCGATGGATAAACTGTCTATAGCTTTTGGAGGCAATGTGTAGTTATGTGGACGTGGTCGTAGGTGATATATGATGTTGACAACAGGAGGAAATAGTTCTCGAAGAACGTGGTGGTCACATCTAATGAGAGCAGCCAAGAGACCTTCGTCGGTATGTTTGACCATACGGAGCAGATTTATGACGTAGATTGGTCCTTAATGCATGGCGGGGATTATGGAAATGCACCGGAGCAGTTTGATGACGTACACTAGACGTTGCTACCCGGCTTCGCACGGGTTATCTCTACCTTTATATATCGTTCCCGCTTGCTTTGCATAGTTAACTTTGGCTGCTTTGCCTGGTACGCCCGTGTATATGAATTTGCTCATTCCTATATATCGTTCCCGCTGGATTTAATGTAAAATGTAAGCGTTCGCTTTTTTCAATAGCGTGCGAATAATTATGGCCTCGACCCTGCTCACTTTTCAATGAATTGATCGGGTGAGTCCCAACCTTTCAACACCGCTCGCCCGTAAGCTAACAACCGCAAGAAACTAGATACATGCTTAAACCTAGGTCAGCCGAGCCGCAACATTTAACAAGTAAAACTGCGATAGCAAATCTAAGACAATTAGATGGATAAAAGATAATTAAAGTAAAGCCGATTCAGAGGTCGATGACTAATTCCATACAAGTGAGTGAGTTAGGCAAATACAATTACACGATCCAACTAGTTGAACGTCGCCATCACAGCAAAACTGTTGAACATCGTCACAATGCAATGTTCTGAGTTATCTATCACAGATATAGAATATGTGACTGACTGAGAGTATGCGTGCAGGCAATTATGTGTGTAGTTCCGCACCTTAGTGCTTGTTACTCAGCATCTTTAATCCCATCAGTTATCTTAGGTTTTATGTCCAAGCCTTAAAAGTGCTTGTTACTCAACATCTTTCATTCCATTAATTAACTCAGATTTTATGTCGAAGCTCCTAAAGTGCCTTGAATTAGGCTGCATACAGTTTGGAATGGTTCTATTCTGAATGCAAGGTTGTTCTTGTTGTTTCATTAATTCATTTAATATCACGTTAGTTGTTTTGACCTTACCTTCATATAATGCATTGTGATGTTGCGTGGTTCAGTGTAATGTGGCATGATATCATGAGCTGTAATATTATGTAATAAAGTCGTAAATTTTACTTAAATATGTTGGTTACATTACTTTCACGGGATGCGGATCAGAAGCAGACACGCAGAAACTTGAACTGTCGTTTATGGGTGGCTCTTCTTTCGGCGGTTGACATTGGAGTTCATTGTCTGTAAGACTGGTGACATTGCATGGAGCATTGCTGACGAAAACGCTATAATCATCCAACGAACAGCCATGGGTAAAGCCACTGCCCTAGAAAAATAAAACAAATGACACCATAAAGAAGATGACTGCATATTTGCTGTGTACTAATTGATGGCCGATGAAGTAGTTCAGCTGAATCCTGGATTTATTTTTTCGATCTTGTGCATATGCAGCTTGAGTGGACTGATTACGGGCCAATTTCCATAGATCGAGTTTCCTAAGTAGGTGGTTATCC
>JACEVL010002044.1:0-20539 GCA_020284085.1 Aporrectodea caliginosa
TATTTCTGCACTAGTCTGTTTTACACAACATGTCGTATGACATGTTCCCCCAACGATTTCGTGTTAACGGGTCCGTGCTGAGCCTGCTAAGGACTGTGTTTAGATGGCATGGAGGCAGATTGGTAATGCATATACCTTTCAACTTTGTATTTTGGGTTCATACAGCACGCGGTGGTATAGCAGCATGTTCTGTGCCTTGTAACCAGAGCAACCCTGGACAAGTTGCTCACCCACAATTATTGTCTGTAAGGAAGGCAATGGAAAACCACCTCACTCATCTCACCCCCGGGTGGCATAAAAAAGCCAATGGACCTGCCTTCGGGCAGAGAACTCATCATCATCACAGCACTGCATTTATGAGATTGACAGATTAATTTCCAAGCTGTCATCCATTAGGAAAGGTTGCCTGTTGTGGTGTTTGCTATAATATCCTTAAATCCCTTTAAGGATTTACACCTCCATGAGAACTGTTGAAAACGGCATTAATTAATCAACAATTACCTTATATTAATATGGCCTTCCATCCTCCAGGGACGCTAGCTGTTGTGAGGTGGTACAGACAGGAAGGAGCTTTCTTCTTTTTGAGGAGAGTGGGTTCAATTACAACATAAGCAGGTGATTTACCGCTTAATCACACTACCAACGTAGGTGGGTCGTTCAACCTAAGTTCTACTTTTCTACCATAGTTGAGTGTGGCCCACATAATTATACTATTCACCCGCTTACTTTCTACCGGGATAGGCAAAGGGATGTCCGGAATTTCCAGATGGGAAATGGTGGATCGTTCTTCTATTAGCGCACGAGGGTTCGTGCCCACTCCACACATAGGCTCAATTGTATCTTCAGGCTGTTAGCCAAAGCAAATCAACTCTTCAATTGACTATGCATTGCCAAGCAATGATGTTCGAATCCTCTGGGATGCCTTAGCTGCATCCTCCTTTCTCTCGATAAGCAAGTCAAAACTGTAGGATAGGTCCATACATCAACTGGAACAAATAGTTCTTAAAGTTTAACCTTGTGAAATGAAACCTACACACTTCTATTTAGATTTAAAATCCATTTTTAGGCATTTAAAGAACTATTTATTTATATCAATAAAACAATCGGATTCTATCTCAATGCAAATCTGTTCACAATTATTCAGAAATTATACAAACTTACTTATTTGGGTTAATCTACCATTTTAGTGTTCTAAATTATTCGCCCATTGTAGCATTATTATTTTTTATCAATCCAACTTCCATTTATTCAAGAATTATTTTTCATCACTCCAACATCTATTTAGCAAGAATTCATCAACCCAACTTCCTTTCTACAGAACGCTAAAACTCTGTTTTACCCATAAAATGGGAATAATTTATAACGTTAAAACGTCAGCTTTCTCTTAGGTCTAATCTGGAGCTTGAAAACTTAATATAAAAAATATAGTCGGACCACATCTACGACGGGTCAACCCGAATCCTCGAAACGCTGAAAACAGACAAAAGCCCGATTTCCCGAAACCAGTTTTCTAGAAAGCGGCCGAGCTATTTAAAGTTAAATTGTAAACATGACAAAGACCTAGCGTGGCCTTGATGTATCTGGATAATAGACAACAACAGGTCCAATGCAATAATAAAGTATCGAAATTTCGCCTTATTGAATTTGGTGTTCCTCAAGGTTCCATTCTGGGGCCACTATTATTTTTATTTTATATAAATGATCTACCCCATGTTTCTTCTTTATTGCACTTTGAGTTGTTTGCCGATGATTCAAATGTTTTTATCTCACACAAGTCCCACGAAAACCTATTCCAAATTATGAACCTTGAACTACCCCTTGTGGGTGACTGGTTCAAAGCAAACAGACTTTCTCTAAACTTAAGTAAAACATCATTTATTCTATTTAATTCTCACAGGAAAATCCCCTACACAAACACCCCCACTACTAATTGACGGTGTACTCATTACTCAAATTACTAAAGTCAATTTTCTTGGTGTCGTGATCGATCAAAACATGACCCGGAAAGAACATATTTCTCAAATATCGATTAAACTGGCCAAAAACACAGGTATTTTATCATGCATTTCATATAAATTACCCATCCACATTTTAACTAACCTATATTACTCATTAATCCACCCGTACTTAGCATATTGTAATATAGTCTGGGCCTCGAACTACACCTTACGACTTACACGCTTGATTATCTTACAGAAAAGAGCCATTCGAATAATTACTAAATCTGATTATAAGTGTCATACTGCTAAACTTTCCCTCCTCCACGGCATTTTAACATTAGATCATATTAGAATATTGCAAACTGGTGAATTTATGTTTCGTTATAAACAAGGTTTATTACCTAACAGGCTAACACCTTTACTGACTACTATAAAACTGGCTCCGCCACTCATTCTTACAGTACTAGAACACTAAGAACAGCCTCCAATAATTATTATAGACCGATTTTTGCTCACACAAACACTCGCAAATTCTCTATTAAGATAACTGGTCCTACTGTTTGGAACAATCTTCCTGCCGACATCCTTAGCGCGTCTCATCTCCTCCTATTTAAAAAACTTCTGCGTGCCCACCTACTAACTTTAAATATATAACTGCTTTTAATCATTTGTTTGTTTATTAAAGAACTTTAAAGCATTAGACAATGCTAATTATGTTATATTTCAGTTGTTGCTTAATTAACTCCCAATCCTGAACATTATGTTATCAACCTCCACCTAACAGCACTGGTACATAGGTGGCCCTGCTTAGCGGGACTCTGGTCCCTTTAGGTCCTCCTTTTGTATCCCAACTTAGTATTATTTGAAATATGATGATTTGTTACTGTACTTTTTTTTGAGCAATAAAAAACCTATGTTATGTTATGTTATATATTGCCTGTTCAAATGTGTATTTGTTAATGATGCTCATTCGGGTCGCACTTAGAAAATCAATTTGGGGGATCCGGCCGAAATTCCTTTCGGGGATTCGGCCCGCACCCTCTACGACTAGGCCTAAGGGCCAAAAGAATGATTCAACTTGTCACCGTTAGAATTTAGACTATGTATAATATTTAACTGTATTGATAAGCTCATGTAGGCCTATGTTTAATACCAAGTCTGTACACCAAAATGCGGATAGCAATTGGTCAATTAAAGAATATTCTTATAATCTTATCTTATCTTACCGATTTCATCCAGCGTTGAGCGAACCTGACAAATTTCGAGCCTTTCCCGATGAATTTTCGGAAGTCCTCTTTCGATATCAAACTCACAGTACTCACTTATCTTTGCTTCAAATCGCCACTGCTTGTAACCGATTGCAAGAATCTTTCGTTTTAATTCTATTTTGGTTCAAATATCATGAAATTTATACTTTATCTCGAAACTTCTATCGCATCCATTCGAACGTACGTATTCTCTCATTCGCGACAGACAAAAATAGTACACACGGATCTACCTGCAGCTTCGCTCATCCAAAGCCAAGAATTGCCGCCACCTGTCAATCGACAGGTGGCTACCTGTCAATCGACAGGTGGCTGCAAATTAACAATTCTGAGAATCCCGTTGAAAGAAAATGATGACCAACGAACGGGTGGTCATCGATGTATATTGATGGATGTAGTGTCCCGTACACATATGCGAGGGTCGGAACTCGGAAAGGAAATGTTGGCCCACAACCCCACACCAAAACTCGGAAACTACGATATCTGATCATATCATGAGCATAGGCGTAACTTTCTATTGTGACGGTGGTGTCCGGTCACCACCACTTTTAAAAGTGGTGGTCATAGTCACCACCACTTTTTGGTCCTGCAATTAAATAGGCCTATATTTTAACATGAAAGCATTTGACCGTCTACCGTCTAGGACTCTAGGCTATTCATGCATAGGCCTACTTAACATCGCAATGTTGGCAATGCTGATAGAGGCATCCACAGTGTGTCCACGTGTACACTACCTTACTTGCATATGTTTGGTTTCATAATTTGGGGACGTCAGTCACGTCATCAATTTTGTTTCTATGAACGGTCAAATTATCAAATTCATATGGAAAAATGGATCGATTCATTGTAAAGAGACCGCGAAAGGTTATAGGCCTAATTATTGTGCATGCAATGTAGGCCTATCCTGTTTCCGTGTTAGGCTGTAAGCTCCATCTGCAGTCTATGGTAATTTAGCTGAAAAAATCCGTATAGTTTAGGCTGGTAAATTATTTTATATTGTCAATTTAAGATGGAAGCTGGATCGATGAAAATAATTTGTTGGCCTAAATGGAAGTTGGAGTGATGAAACTTAGTCTTTGTTTAAATAGAAGTTGGATTGATGAAAATAATTGTTTCCGTAAATAGCCTATAGAAGCTGGATTGATTAAAATAAATCTTCGTTTCAATAGAAGCTAAAGTTAAAGTGTTTTTGCTTCAACAGAAGTGGGATTGACGAAAATATTTCTTGCCTAAAGAGAAGTTGGATTCAGGGCCGGATTAAGACTTCCGGGGGCCCTAAGCCAAGAGGCGGATTAAGACATCTGGGGCCCTAACCTCAAACATGGGCGTCCGGAGGGGGAAGGGAGCATTTGTGCCCTCCCGGATTTTGCAAATATTTAAAAAATTACTTATCATCTTGGTTTTTAAAAATTAATGGCTATGATTTTTTCCATGGTTTCATTTTTTACCCAAACTAGTTAAGATAACCTGAAAAATTTAAAATATATAAGAACATTGAAACTTTTAACAGTTTTGTGTTTGAAATAGACGTTCAGAAATAGCTGAAAACGGATCCCAGAATGCTAAGAACTGGCTCCATATCATGTCAAATGCTTCCAACAGCATTGGCGGCTATATTGGGATCCGCGCCAGCCCCTAATTGCGGGAGCGAGTACCGAAGGTGACGTGTTAGGTTGCTTTCGGCACCCTCGTTAGTCTCCGTCCCAACAATTCACAACTTTGACGCCCTAGAAACAATTTTTGGCCCCCACCCCTAAAATATTCCTGTGGACGATCATGATTATGTTCCGTTATACTAAATTTAGGTAATTTCAGAATTTTCACCCGCTTGCACCCGGTCACCGTGTCAACAATGTGTCAATATGGTCGACACAGAGTGGGAAATATTAAAGTTTCGCTTTGAACCTTTGGTCGCTAGGGGCCCCTGTACAGACTGAGAGTGTGAATCTGCAACTAGGGTCAATATTCAGTGTAGTAACTGAAACTTACTAGCGCTAAATTATTTAAAATAATTGTTATAGAAAATTAGGAATTTGCTACAATTTAATTAAATTTCTCAGGATTTTGGGGGCCCCCAAAAGCTTGTGGGGCCCTAAGCCATGGCTTATTTGGCTTATGCCTTAATCCGGCACTGGTTGGATTGATGAAAAATGCTTGGTTAAACAGAAGTTTGATTGCTGAAATTTTTTCTCGTAAATGGAACCTGGATTGATGACACATTATCACGGACATTTGTAGCCTGCTTAGGCTACTTACCAGCGTCAAGACGTACGTTAAACTAATTTACCAACCTAAACTACGGGATAACCATTTAGCGTTGACAATGACTATAGCTATATATTGATAACATAACGTCGATTATTGGTAGTAGGGCCTACAGTAGTAGCCTAAAAAACGATATGCCTATTCATTTAAGAGCCGTAGTAGCAGCCGGACAATGCGTATGAGGCTTCGACACTGCTAGAGTTTCTGTCATCCTTCGCAACTGGACTTGGAACGCAATCGAACACTCTCTGGACAACCCTAGCTCTGATTATCATTTAACGCAGCGCTTGTGAATAAGCTGGTGTCCTGCGCTTAGCTAACGTTCCAGTAGTAGACCTACGCTAAAAATTAGGGGCGGATTGGTCACCACCACTTTCTGGGGTAAAGTTACGCCCTTGATCATGAGCACTGAGCAGGGTTGTTAAAGGCTTGGGTTTTGGGGGGTTTTTTTTATAAAAAACCCAAAACCGAAAAAACCGCAAATTTTGTTTTTTTGTTTTTTGTTTACAAATTTCAGAATTATAAATGCCAAAAATGTCGTCTCTTCAACTCTCTTGGCAATTATTGTATGGTCTTTGTTAACTTCGTTTTATGACATATTCTACGGTTCTACTGTTCTATAGATATAGACCTAGGCCTAATTTCATTTATATGCATCTGATTAATTTGAACGGTATTATGCCATTTTTGTGAGTTTTATGAACCGAAATAGGAAAATCTCAAAAATAAAAAACCAAATAAAACAAAAAAAACAAAAAAACAACTTTTCGTTTTGAAAAGTTTCGTTTTTTGCACCTCTGATCATGAGACAACCGCACAACAGGATTAAGCGTAACCTCATGAGTAGGGTAGTCCCTGTATCACGAATTTACGGAGATCACGGAAACCGTGAATTTCGCCGTTTACCGTGAATTTTGCCATCTGCCGTGATTTTCCGTGATTTTTCACATTTTCAGCACTTTTTGTAAAAACACGTTAAAAATGGTTGCGAAACACGTAAAAAAATAGCGCCGACGATCAAAAACAGCGCGGAACCTCTAAATTAATTTAAGTATTCTTGGAAAATAGTCGTTATTACCCCCTCGAAAATTATTCTTGGAAAATTGTCGTTACTACCCTCCCCCTCGAGAAAATTCTTGGAAATCACGGTGCCGTGAATTTTTGTATTTTTGCAAAAGTAGGCCGTGATTTTTTCACTTTTTCACCGTGAATTAGGGACCACCCTACTCTAGATCATGAGTCAAGACGGGTTTCGTGGAGGCCGGAGGGAGACGGAAGACGAGGAAGGCCGAGAATATCATGAATCGACAACGTCCTGAACCGGACGGACTTTGTGGAAGCTAGCTTAATGAACGTGGCTCGTGACGGAAGACACATGGGCAGTGAAGGTCCATTCATGTAGCCAACAGGTACGTATAGGCCTACCGATCGAGACTTAAATTCGAGGAGGCAACTTCACAGACCAATGGCAAAATCCTGGTCATCGGGGTCATTATATATATTCAATCGATGTTCTAGTCTATAAAAGCAAGAGGAGGCAACTGCCTCCTCTTGCCACAATGTAGATACGCCTATGGTAGCCAACAGTTGCTGTCGATGAGCGATGATGGCGATCATGTGACACGACATGTCGATTGACTGTCTGTTATTATAACAGTGAACTCTATTAAACACGCCAGGCACCGTTGGCCTCCTGGCGGTGGGGTCTTAATATATTATAATTGCCAATATATAGGCTTAGGCCTACTTGTTTTAAAATTTCATAGCAAACCATTTTTTTAACAGTGATTAATTAACACTTGTCGGCCTAAGTGTCAATTGTAAAATGCATCACACAGCCATGATTATACTACGCTGTTCCAAAGACTTCATAAATATTAATATTTGTACACAAATAGGCCTAGTAGTACGTAGGCCCTACAATTCAGGAATATGCAGTATGAAAATTGTAAAAAATAACTGGGGTTTAGACGTTGATTCATCATTCATGTGCAGTTTGGGTGTGAAATGTAGACTTTATCGTGGGATCATAAGACTAAGGTTGGACCCCAACCCCTATCAATTCTCACCATGGGAATAGGCCTATGGTTTGAAGGTTTAACATATAGGCCCTAATTATCAGGTCAAACACAGGACAGAAACCTTGCAAATTTCCATTACAAGTTACATGGACTCTAAAATATAGCTTGCTATCAACGATGCAATACAAATTGTTATTACAAGGTTTTATTAATTATTAGCATTAGACCATAATTCTATAGTCCTTCCCGTGCAGGACTGCACATCGGGCAACGCAGTTTCTCCATTCTTCCCTGTCCTTCGCCACCTCGACAGCATCCTCCACCGTCATCTCCAGACATCACAGGTCTTCTCGAACAGTTCCCATCCAGTTCTTTCTTGGCCTTCCTCTCCCGCGCCTCCCCTCCGGACAGTGCACGGCGTAACTAACTAGGGATTCGTGCTCCCAAGGGCAAGAATTTCCTGAAAATTTTCTTTCTTAGTTCCGCCAAAATTTCTGATGACCTTTTTTTTGCTTTCCCGTCTTTTTCCATAAGAGAATTGTGAGAAGCCTCATTTTGCGCCCCCTCGCGCCCCCTCGCGCCCCGTCCAAGACTGTTGTATAATAGTTACTTTTTTACTTTTTTTACTATTCGTGCCTGATTTCTTTCACACAAAAATTGTCAGAAGCCTAATTTTCCGCCCCCCCCTGTCCTGCGCCCGGGGCGGCAGCCCCCTCGTTACGCCACTGCCTCCGGAGTCCTGTTATCGCTATGCTGGCTCTTCTATCATTATTCATTCGGGCCACGTGCCCCATCCGGTTCAGTCGTTTCTTTCTAATGACGTGATCCAGTTTATCCTGCCCTGTTCCTTCTCTGATGGTTTTGTTTGTGATCTTGTCCTTCCAGGAGATGTGCAGAATTTTTCTTTGCCACCTGTGGTGTGCGCTACCTCTAGTTTTTTCCTATTTGCCACCGTCATTGGCCACGTCTCTGCTCCATAAAGCAGCGTGCTCATCAATACGGCCTTGTATAACCGGATCTTGATCTTCACGCTGCATCCATTGCTTTTCCATATCTTTTCCAGTCTCCCAAATTATTAGCATAATTTAATTAATTATTTATTTATTAAGCATTAAAATCGAAAGCACATAGGTCTATATTTCTGTGGCGTTATTGCGTTACGCCGTTGAACGCCTTAGCGACGTTGGCCTATTGTGACGTCACTGCTGGCGCTGTTGGACGCCTTGACAACGTAATGGGCGGAGCTTAGCTCTAGCCTAGAGTCCCCGGGACCTGCCCAGAGTCGCCGGGACCGGTTGCTAGGCGACCTGCCCAGAGTCGCCGGGACCGGTTGCTAGGCGACTGCCTAGAGTCCCCGGGACCGGTTGCTAGGCGACTGCCTAGAGTCCCCGGGACCGGTTGCTAGGCGACTGCCTAGAGTCCCCGGGACCGGTTGCTAGGCGACTGCCTAGAGTCCCCGGGACCTGCCCAGAGTCCCCGGGACCTGCCCAGAGTCCCCGGGACCGGTTGCTAGGCAACTGCCTAGAGTCCCCGGGACCTGCCCAGAGTCCCCGGGACCTGCCCAGAGTCCCAAGGACCTGCCCAGACTTGATGTGTCGGATTGCTATAAATAGGACTGCATAAGGCTAAGTGTTTAGTTCTGAGGAAGGTTTTAGCTGAGGTTTTTGATAGGTTTGAGTTCTTAGTAAGTTGGGTTCTTATTAGTCGTTTGTCGCTGCTGTTCGTTCTTGATCTGATGTCAATAATACGAGTGGTTGTGTTGAACTGACTTCCGTCTTTTCTTCGTCTAATCGACGATCGGTGGTCGCAAGCATCGTCTAGACCTTTGCCTGACAGGAGAGGCCAATCCTGGCCGGACATCGAGGACTGGGGGATTTCTGAAACGCTATCCTGGTAAGAAGAGAGAGAAATCCGCCCGACGACAGTGACACCTTAAGTGGGGTCAATTCAGTCTACAGTGAAAGGCCGAGTATTCCACATGACGTGTAGACCTTTCAAGTGACCTGCATTTAGGCCCCTCGATCGGTGTGCATAAAAGTCTGTCTAGCAGTTAGCATGCTATCGGAACTGTCAATCAATAGGCCTACCAGACTGTTAATCGAATGGTTGAAATCTCATCAAGGCACAAAGACGTCTCAAGATTTCTGCTTCACACAAAATGACACAAATATTTAAAAAAATAAAAACCAGTTATGCTGTTCTGTTGTGGTTCCAACCGTTCCATGTTCATTAAATTTAGTTATGCACTTTAATGCCTAAATCACACGTTTAGGCCTAGGCTACTAATTCACGAAACGTCTTGGGCCTATGCAAAGTCAAAATAATTCTGTTATGTTGTACCCAAATCAAAGTTTCTGTATTTTGTTTTAAAAAGATTGTAATATAAGTTTATTAATATCTGTCTTCCAACTGAATTAACTGTCTGTGACAATCTGTCTGTCTGTCTGTCCGTCCGTCCGTCCGTCTGTCCGTCTGTCTGTCTGTCTGTCTGTTGTCTGTCTATGTCTCTCGTTCTGACGAAACTTTGTGGCTTGAACAGCAAGTAAATCATTTTTCGAATCATAACGTCTTTTTCGAATCGAATCGAATACAGCCTATAGGCCTATCGATATTCGATTCCTTTTCGAATCGAATATCGAAGGTCCCTATATAGTTTATAGCCTATCATTTCAGCGTCAAATAATAATTTCAACGTTAACATGTATAATTTGCAAAGTTTGTAGGCCTACCTTAAAATATTTTGCGCTCATGTACAACAAAATTAAGAAAGAATTACAATTAGTCTATTAATTAATTCCAGATTAGCCCTAGGCCTACGTTGCACTTCCGCGTTGCCTCAATACAAGGGAGCAATAAAATGGAGCAATTCTTACATTTGACTCCTTGATTTCCCCAAGTCGCCCCGAGGATCAATGGCTCAACGAAACTTGTTAGGAGACGTCGTAGGCCTACCTCTTGCAATGGGTAGGTCTATAGGCCTACCTCAGAAAGAGATCTGACAAAAGCTGATAAATTCGCAGGACCGGGAAACTTCGATTTCTGGAAGAATTCTGTCTGCTCCATCCAACGACCTCTTAGGCCTATGGCTCCAACGACCTCTGCTCAAGCAATCAGATCTTCTGCAGGAGGCTCAGACTACGTATTTGCAAGACGTGAATTTTTATAGCGCTATTGTAGAATCAGAGGTAGAATCAATCCGCAGTCCTGTTAACAGATAGATTTTGAGAAGCTAAAAGTGTGTTCTTCCTAAAATATTTGGTTGCAGACGGGCTGTGTAAATCTCCAAAATTTCTCACCGTGATAAAAAAATTAAAGCGGCGGCAGGGAGATCGGTCAATTGGCTTAAATAGGCCTATACCGGTCGGCGTTATATCAAATCAAGCCGCAAGAGAGAACTATTAGGCCTAATAATAGCTCAGAATTTATGGGAATCGTCACGACAGTATAGGCTTAGTCATGGGACATGGGATGATGCAGAAAAGTGGAACCAGGTCGGATGGGTTAGTCAGTCTTTAATGGAAAGCTGCTATATGAGAGAGCAAGTTGGGAATGGTTTGCCAGACGATCGAGGTCGAGAGGGGGTGAGCGAACTGGCAGAGAAATCCCTTCGGAATTTCGCTCCAAAGAGCTGGCGCAATGTAGATAAGCAACGGTTGTAGAATTTGACAGAATTGGAGAATGGAGGTCGAGAATCTATACAGAAACTGGGAAAGATGTGCTGAAGAACAAGTATTTATGGCTGTTGTGTTTGAGAGGTGAATAGCTGACGAGTGTAAAATTGTTGAGGGGTTGTATAAATTATACAACCCCTCAACAATTTTACACTCGTCAGCTATTTGAGAGAATAGGAGACTGGAGGCCGAGGTACAAAAACATGTTCTGAAGAACGAGTAGTTCTGGGCGCTTGAAGTATAATTTGCACTCGATGCGCTGAGGACTTTAAGTCAAATATTGGCACTGCCATTGGATATGCCGTTCACCGACAATTGCGCCCGTGACAAATGCGCCCCGAGAGGTTTGTGACTACACGGGTAACAGCGTTATAGGACTAGATTGTTTTTATACTTTTTGTTTGAGATGCTTTTCTATAGGCTGCAGCATTCGACTCTTGAGGAACAACTAAGCCTATTGGCTATTGTGCAGACACCATCATAATCAAGTATATGGGACGAAATCAATGGGGGTCACGAATTATGCAAGTGTCTGATGACTGCGTGAAGGATGTAGACCCTACACTGCGGGTGAAGTAGGAGAAACGTTGGAGAAACGTCTTGACGAGACGTCAGTTTGCTTAATTGTCCGCAGAGGCCAATTATGAGAAATTCCGAATTTGACGGATAATTCACCGTCATCCAGGCTGATAGGCCTATTATTGGCAACGGTATTACGTCAATTTAGTGATTTACTGATGTACTGTGTCTGAAATAAAGTGAGAGGATGAAAATATGAGCTGTGTGTCATTGGCATGAAGATGCCAAAGGTCAACAGAGGATGAGGAAATGAGTTTGCTGAGTGAAGACTGAAGAAACAAAACCGAAGGACTGAGGACAAAGTCTTGAGGAACACCAAGGGTGAGATTGAGTGGTAGTTATAGCAGGCCTATTAATAGTAGAAATTAACTTTCCTGCCAGCGTTGTCATGGGCATCAGGCATACATGAGTTCAAAATGGGCTGTAGGCCTATATGGGTTCACATGGGAGCATGGGTTCTCTATGTGGGGATGCTGGTAGGGTTGGCATATAGGCTACTATTGCCCTCGTGCAAAACATTTATAGCCTACTATCGTGTTCACGCAGTCGCCTTAAACACAGCCGTTCATGATTAAAGTGTTTGCTTTCGGACCTCGATCTATCCTTTTAATTCGCAATTCTTCAGATCGCTGTTCGAGTAAATGGGGAGATCATCGACCCATGCATTCGGCGACTATACAGCCGTCGTTGAAGCCATTTGTCCGGTCGTCTCCTGCATGCCGAGAACTTTCCAGGGAAATCAGTCGTTGCTCGAAATACAAAGGTCACCGCTAAACCTCGACCGAGCTGAGGGCTTATCGTCGGCGACGTTTGTCGCCAGAGATACGATAGGGAGGAAAGTGTTCGTCGACAAATACTGACAGGTTAATTCTCAAGTTCTGGCCGAATGGAACCAGTAGGCCCTATAGGCCTACGCGTGCCATGGCGCGCACCCCAAGCGTTTTCGTCTCACGGTATTGGATTCAGTTCAACGTCCGTCATAAGCCGACGACGCCCAACCAGTATATGCTATACAATATAGTATACATGTATGTACAATGCGTCCAGAAATAATAATACATTGTATTATCAAGCTCACGGACTTTATCGGCAAATCCTCAACATGATCGATTTTCAAAACAAACCTTAAAACTTATTTGTTTAAGATTTAGGCCTACTATGATTGATTTTTCTGTTACGCGCTTTTGTGCAAGATTCCTATTTTGTTACAAATTCTAAGGGTTTCTGTAAGCGTTATCCATAAGACAGTCAATTTATCTACTCTAGATACCTTTGGCACGACAAGGAGGCATCCACTGTTCCACCCTACCCGCTCCCCGCCTAATCTCATAAGTCATATTCTGATTCAGTTTAAGGTTAGGCTACATGTCTCTGAAAAGAGTCTGCATTTCCCACGTGGTGCAGGTCTTCAACAACAGTACTGTGTAGGCCTACGAAGTCAAATGCATGCGTGCGAACTAAACCATCAGTTAGCTGAGACTGCAGTCATTGCTTTAAAGACTCACGTAGTTCGAACACAAGAACACTGGACTACGCATCAACAGAAGTGCGCCATGAAGTCGATTTTAAGAGTTGAGATCTATGCCTGTTCTTTGAATTTGTTATCAAAATAGCAAGTTATTATAATATCGGTTGTACGAGTCGGTAAGGAAAAAGACTTCAGATCGTAAATTATCGACAATCGTTTTCTAGGAAAGCGCGCAAACATTTTCTCCGGAATTCATCCAGACGTGTCCAGATTCAAAACTCTACGTATACTTCAGATATGCCGTCGCCAATTACGACGTCATTAATGATGTCATTGATGACGTCTTTGACGGACGCAACTGTAACAACAACTTTCGGTTTCCATGGAGATCAGCAAGGTGCGTAAAAAGCAGAGCAGGTCAACACCGTTGAAGCCTTTAACGCTTTCATGGATATAAGCAGCCTGAAGGTAGGAAGAACGGAGCAGTACGAAGGTGGTTGGGAGTTCTGGGATAATGCATTCACGGATCGAGATTCCGTCTACCTTGAGAATAACAGTTTATGGAGCGCTATCTTCGACGTTGCCGAACTGAACGATTCGAGTTTATTTCCGTTTGATAATTGTACGACTACCGATGTTAATGACTACGCTGACTACCATGACTGGATGGTGGTTTTACCACGCATGGTAGTGACGTCGATCGTGGTAAGTGGTTTCATCGCATCGATCATCGTTGGCAACGTCCTCATCGTCGCTTCCGTCGTTCTGTTTCGAGAGATGCGAACGCTGACCAACTGGACAATCGTTTCCCTGGCAACGGCCGACCTGCTCGTTGCCATGGTAGTCCTACCGTTCAGCCTCCAGTACGAGATGCTCGGACGATGGAGTCTGGGAAGGATCTTCTGCGACTTCTGGATCACGACGGACGTCTTCTGTTGCACCGCTTCCATTCTTAACATCGGTATAGACTGATTGGCTCATATGATAGGCAGAGATGGGCACGATTAGTTAAATTGCTAATCGACTAGAATTAGACTTAGCAAAATCTTGTATAGATAATCCATTAGCGTTAGCTGTTTGTCTAAAAAGTCTAATCGATTAGCTAATCGATTAGTTAAATTGCTAATCAATTTCATCATCACTGTCATCATCATCATCAACATCACCATCATTGTCCTCAGGAACGGAACTAGGATTTGATGTTAGGTTTACCAAGTTTAGAGTGCCTACTGTCATTAGGCCGAATATATGGGTCTCGCATGTATGTGGCATGGATAACCCTTACAGTACTGTTGTTTTGTTGTGGTTGATTGTTAGTTGCCATAGCGATCGATCGTTACTGGCTGATAACGAGGAACATGAGATACACGCACGGAACCCTCTTCCCTCGTCGATACGCCTGCACGGTCATGGTCGGACTGGCCTGGACCACATCCGGGGTCATCTCCGTGTCGCCACTCCTGGGATGGAGGACCAACGTCGACATCATCGATGACTACGAAGAAGGAGGCTCAGAGGAAGAAGGTTCTTGCCAGATCAGTCAGGACTACGGTTACACCATCTTCTCCACTTTCGGAGCCTTCTGGTTTCCGCTGGCGATCACCTTAGCCCTCTACTTCCGGATCTTCTGGATCGCTCAGAAGCGCCTCCAGCGGCGAATTCGACAAACACTCACGTCGAAGGGCACTGGTCCGACGCGTCGCCTGGAAAACGCAGCTGAGGTAGGGACTAGGGGACTGCGGGTATACCCGTACCCGCGGGTTTACCCGTACCCGACCCGTACTCGCGGGTCGGGTACGGGTCGGGTACAAATTTCACGGGTCGGGTCGGGTACGGGTAGGGTCGTCACGGGTACGGGTATACCCGGTTTTACCCGTACCCACGTGAAGTTTTGGGGTACAGTGTCACCATTACATATAACAGAGAATGTCGGCGCACAATGACCCTGACCGTGTCTACAACGTACTATTAACAGTTACTTAGTGTTCTAGCTGACAGCATATTATAGACCACGGAGATAAAATGTACAATGCAATTGAGACAGCACAACAGTTACATGTGACAGGTTCCATAAGTTGACTGCCTATTATTATTATTACTACTACTACTACAACTGCTGCTGATGCGGCTGCTGCTACTACTGCTGCTGCTGCTACTACTACTATTATTATCATGCTGCTGCTGCGGCTGCTGTTGCTGCTACTACTACTACTACTACTATTACTACTACTACTACTATTACTACTACTACTACTACTACTACTACTACTACTAGGTCTACTACAACAACAACAACTACTACTACTATCATCATCATTATCATCAGCCTATTTATTATTATCACTACATGCTGAGTTGTAAGCCTATTGGCCTGGTAGGAATAGCGACTTTGATGACGTGACGGGTACTGTACGGGTACGGGTATACCCGCGGGTACGGGTAGGGTCGGGTAGTAATTTTGAGTACGGGTCAGGTACGGGTACGGGTAACGGCTCTGTGTTACGGGTACGGGTCGGGTAGCAAAAATGCTGTACCCGCAGACCTCTAGTAGGGACACCGGATGAACCCCTGGAAGACACCCTCCACAGAAGACGAGGCACTGAGGGGTGCTGCCTCGGCCACCAGAGACATTGCAGGTCATCGCATTCCTCCAATTCCAGGACCCGCTTTGCCAAGGACTCGCCGAGACCTGACGAGGGCAACCGAGAGACCAGAGTCACTTACCGAAAGTGTCAGTATCGACGCATGCGCAATTCGGCGCGCATGTTGGGCTTGATAATCGGTGGGTTCGTGTTGTGCTGGCTGCCCTTCTTCCTCCTAGCAACGATACTTCCCTTCTGTGAGCGGTGCATCGTGCCGCAAGGTGTCGCCAGCGTCGTCACTTGGCTCGGATATTCCAATTCGCTGCTCAATCCAGTCATCTACGCCATCTGGGATAAGAACTTCCGACGCTGCTTCAACCGAATCACATCCTGCGATTTCCGAAGACAGCAACGCCCTCTATGACGACCTTCAGCATAATATGGTGACCTATAACGAAATGATGCCCAGTGTGACGTCCTTAAACTAAATGACGCACAATGTGACTCCTTTCAACTATAGGCTAAATGATGCCCAGTGTGACGTCCTTCAACTAAATGACATCCTTTCAAAGAAATGGCGCACATTATGACGCCTTTCAGCTAAATGACGCCCATTTTGACGTCCGTCGTTCATTATGACGTCTTTCAACACAATGACGTTCCGTGTGATGCCGTGTGATTATGCTCTGTGGTTATGACGTTAATGCTCTGTAACTTAATCATTGTGTGTGCTCTGTGTGTACATATACATACGTAATCATGTGATTAGATTAATAATCACTGTAGCACACAAAGCCTATACAAATACATACGTAATCGTAATCGTAATCGTAAACTCGAGAGTTCTGCAGTGCCCACAAAAGCGAAGTCGCGGGAACCAGCTTATTCACAGGCGCTTTATCAAAACGAAATCGATAGGCGGAGGGTCAAGATCAAGAGAGTCAGGCAGGCAGAAAGTCAGACGGCTAACGTGGATGATGTTTAGAGTTTAAATGGTAAGGGAGCAGTGACGTAACGAAGGGGGCACAGAGGGCAACCGTCCCCGGGCGCAGTACAAGAGGGGCACAAAAATTAGCTTTCAGTGGTACACAGTATACTATGACAACAACGATAAAAAGTCAACAAGAAAATTTGGAAGGGGCGCAGTCGTCAACTCTTGCCCCTGGGCGCTGAAACCCTTCGTTACGCCACTGTGAGGTGTTGGGAAATGTATGCAGATGTATATTATGTAGGCTACATATATAAGCACATACATCGCATACATACATGTAGTTCATGTGTACAACTGTACATACATGTATTTCTTAATTTGATACAGATGTGAGCAAGCTTCAGTACATAACACATTTGTATACGCATGTTGGCTTACTTATGCATGTAGGCTGCACACAGATTTGTTGGCGATTCTGTTGTCACCTAGTTCGTTCCAGATGCTGTCATGCTCAACACATACAGTCACGCTTGCAAGACAGCGTAAGGTGTAAGTATCACAGCCATGTGATAGCATCTCGTGTTGCTACACATCAGGCATGCTAGTATACGCTTGTACAAGGGTCGAGTCACTTGTTCCGTTACATCCAGCGTCTGCAAACACAGACTCTAGGCCTGTATTGCAATGAACGCATTCTCAGGTGTGTCATATACACCTTCGCATCTATGGGTAGCCTACGTGTAATTATGCCTACGTTGTGCGGTCATTTAAGGGTCAATGTCAATGTGTATGACCTAATGATATACACAGGGCCTATACATGCCTACAGATATATTAAACGGGTTTATATATATATATATATATATATATATATATATATATATATATATATATATATATTATTCTTTCATGTCAGTATCATCCATCTGTATGTAGCTTTATAACTTAAAATTTCTGTCTCCAAATAAGTATCGTAATTTATATACAGTACTTATTCGGAGACAGAAATTTTAATATAGGACAATCTATAATGTAAGGGCCTGTATATCTGTGTATTTGTGCCTCCAGTGTGAATGTATCAGTACAGATATATGCATAATGACATATTGGACACAGAGGTATAAGGCATCTGCTATGGCACACACACGCACATGCAAACACACACAGAGACACTCACACGCATACACAGAGACACACACACACACACACACACACACACACACACACACACACACACACACACACACACACACACACACACACACACACACACACACACACACACACACACACACACACACACACACACACACACACACACACACACACACACACACACACACACACACACACACACACACACACACACACACACACACACACACACACACACACACACACACACACACACACACACACACACACACACACACACATATATATATATATATATGAGGCTGTCCTTCATCTATGCATATATATATATATATATATATATATATATATATATATACCTGAAGTTAGTGTTGTTGCTAACGGTTTCATTGTATTCCGCACTGCCAAGTATATTTTACGGCTGAAACGCGATATGTGTTTCGTTGTGGACGGTCGGATTGCGTGATGATGTATACAAGTGTAGAGTTTTGTTAATTTGCAATTGAGATTCAGTGACTCTCTGACACCGTTGACATGCCTGCCTGCGCAGAAACAGCAGGAGAGAAATAATTCAGAAACAGAATAATATAGGCCTATATGATTACATACACGTATCTATATGGACTGTATACACTCACAGCAGGCTCTAGGTGGACTATAGTCCGGACGGAATTGAACCCTACGCAGAGGGTCTCTTGCTATGCTGTACTTCATCTATGCATATGTATGGCCTTGTTGGCCCACGCTGTGCAGGAAGCTGGACCAACATTCCAGCTGTTAGGAGAATAATAATTTCCGCGTTTTCCACAGTTTATGTAGGCCTAGAGCAGGATTTTTAGTATTATTTCAACACTCTGTGGTTTCGTTTAAGAAAGGACGATGTGCTGGAAGAAGGCCGTCTTAATGGTGGCTGTACCTTTGAAAATTATGGTAAGTCTCTACGGCATTTAAAACTCACTTTAAACTTTCGTCCGAATAAAACTTGGACTGCTCCATAGTGAAATTAATCTCTTTCGCATTGAAATTGCAGAACTCGACTTCACATCACTGGGGTGATCAGCTACAACTGTAGGTCATTGAGCCCTTAACTTCTAATTAATGCCATAGCGAAATTAGGTAGCTGGTTAGTTGCTGTTTAACGAAGCTGTTTCATAACTAAGATACTGTAGCTTCTCCATTGCCCAGCCTTGGGACTGACACTAGTACGGGTATTGGCGGCAGAGGTGGGTAACTAATCGATTAGATTCTAGATTAGCTAATCGATTAGACAAACAGCTAATTCTAATTCTAATCAATTAGCAAATTTCAGTAGCTAATTATAATTTTAATTGATTATCAATTTAAAAAATCGATTAGTTAATCGATTAGCAATTTAGTTAATCGCGCCCATCTCTGATTGCCTATACTTTTTTATAGCTATGACATCAGCGCTTCTCTTTTATGGGATATTCATTCATTCATTCATTCATTCATTCATTCATTCATTCATTCATTCATTCATTCATTCATTCATTCATTCATTCATGCTGAGCATTTATATAGCGCCGCTTCAAGAACCTGCTCAGGAGCGCGCCCATGCAGCCCAGCCACGACTACTAGAGAAAAAAGATGTATAGAGTTATCGGCTCGACAAGGCACAGGACGAGTTCGCTTGTAGGGAGTAGGCTTATAGGTCAGGAGCAGGGCTGTTAAAGGCTTGGCTTATTGGTTTTTTGTTTTTTTTGTTTAAAAAAAACCGATTTTTGTTTTTGGTTTTTTACAAATTTCAAAATTATAAATACCAAAAATGTCGTCCCTTCAACTCTCTTGGCAATTGTTGTATGGTCTTTGTTAACTTCGTTTTATGACATTCTACGGTTCTACTGTTCTAATTTCATTTATATGCATCTGATTAATTTGAACGGTAGGCCTATTATGCCATTTTTATGAGTTTTATGATCCAAAATAGGAAAATCTCGAAAGCAAAACCAAAAACCAAAACCAAATAAAACCAAAAACCAAAAAAACAACTTTTCATTTTGAAAAAGTTTGGTTTTTTGCACCCCTGTCAGGGAGTGCTTAACAATAGCAATCCCGTTCGAATCATTCAGTCCTGAAAGAGTATGAAACTGAAATTTCCATGATGTGTTTCCATATCCAGATCATGTGCTATACATTATAATTATAGACTTCTGTTACTTTACGGTAAATATAGGGCCTGTATATTGGAACAACTCAAGCAAACTTGTAATTGTAATTACGACCATTTATATAGCGTCGTTGGTAGCAAGCTACTTCTAGGACGCTTCACAAAACAGTCTATAGAGTGTCAGCGTAAATAATGTTATGCGTAAACGCCATGGCTTCTTATTTGTTTACTGATCCAGTTCTAAGAAGCACTTAAAAACCAGGCCTTCATGCCTATAGGCCTAGGCCTACTAATAAAGACCTGGAAGTGCATTGTTATTTAATATGGCTTTTCCTATATACCCGGTACCTGCAATAGGATTTATAAAAAATTAAAATTCTTAAGTAGACTAGACGCGGGCCATACGCTACATGTCTGGCGTTATCAAACTATACAAAAATAGGCCTTTGTTTTGTGTACGGCAGGTTTTTTAATAATCATTACAGATCACAAGTGGATTTTAATAGACCGCTTCCGGAAGATTGGCTTAGATTT
>JACEVL010002045.1:0-20035 GCA_020284085.1 Aporrectodea caliginosa
GAAACAAAGGCATGAACCATGGTTGTGAACACTTTGGAGGACATCGATCTATTAATGGCTCTAAGTCGCCTCAGTTGGTAGTAACACGAGCAGGTCAGGAGAGATAGGAGTTCAGTGAACGTCAAAGCACTATCAAGCGTGACACCCAGGTCACGAACACTGGAGGAAAATTTGAAGTCTGGAAATAATGAGGCCAACAATTGCAGATAAAGCTTTTGTAACTGTTGTTTGGTTCCGAGCCAGATCAGTTGATTTTAAATCCGTAGGTGGCTCGTTGTCAGGTACCAGAAGCAAACGTTTCTTTGGGTTAGTACACGAATTATATGTTAAAGTTGGTATCTTTTCGAATAGGAATCAGTCATGTACGTCCATTTCTTGATCCATGTCTGCCTCTGTTTCCGCATTGTACATGCCTAAAACTTGTGTATGTGGGACATGTATATCTTTGAATTGTTTTGATTTTGAAGAATAGTCCAAGAGGTCATTGATGACCTGGGTTCCATATCGTAAGTCGTGATTAATGACGCAGTGCAATTTTGTTTATTAAAACCATGCGAATGGAAAAACACAGTTGAAAAATGAAACCGGATCGATTTCGTCCAGTTAAGAGCGGCCTTTAAGGATGTACTAAATTTACGAAGATTTGAACGAATTAACGCATACGGGATGCGGTTCCTATTCCACGTGTCAAGCTATAACGACAACTAAAGATCCATGGGAGCAGGGTAAATCTGTCCTAAAACAGGAAGTAGGGTAAATGTGTCATAAAAACAACAGTGGGTCAAATCTGTCCTAAACCTCTAAAATAAACCTGCATTGGGAGACGTGCCGCGATCCCCACGCTGTCTCACGAAGCCTTCGCTCTAACCAATGTAGCTTACTCCATAAAATCAAGCGTCTAAGCTAAATGTTTACAATAATAAAGATGTCAACAGATACTTCAGTCAATAGACCTACAAGGCGTTCTTTAAAAAATTTGCACACCCCGCAGAGCAAACCACTGAAGGAGTATACGATCGATATCACAGCGCAGAGAGCAGGCATAGGCTAATTAAAAATAGAGAACGTGGACCGTTTTATGACGAGAAACTCGTTAGATGCATTGATCTTTGATTGGTTCGATATTAAAATCCATTTTTTTATGATCAGATCATGATGTTTCTCCTACAAAAGCCCATCGAATGATCTGAGTCATTGGAGTGGGTGTGCGTGTGTGTGTGTGTGTGGGGGGGGGGTATCCACCCTACGTGTATCATGAGTGTGTGTGTATGTGAGGGGGCTTATTCAGCCTACGTGCGTCATCATCAGTAGACTTGAACACCTTGATGTATGCACTCCGACGATTGGAGGGACAGAAGGGTTATAGGAAATCTGTATAAATGTAAATGCACTCGATTTTATATTATAGAGACGGTATAATTATGGCCTCATTGACCCCTATGCTCATTTTACGATGAATTGATCGGTTGAGATCATCCACCATCGCTCGCCCGTTTGAATGGATGCCACACCATTTAGGGTTCCTGTGCAGGTACCTTGCTAGCCCGAGATCTATATCTCTGCAAATTAGCCAGAAAGCGAACGGCGATCCCCCCAAGCCAAGACCAAGTCTCCGCCTATGCCTACCGTCTAACAACCTCCCTCCCTCATTCAGACTTTGCATTTACATAGGATGGTGTAGTTCAAATAGGTATATAATACATAGGCCTACCTAATTATATATACACTTACTTGAACTCCGTATGTATGAACGTACGTATGTGCATGTATATGCATATAATATGTACATATAATATGCAGTATGTATGTATATATATCTGTATATATGTATATATGCATGCCTGAATGTATTTCTGTGCTAAGAATATAGTAGCGAAGTTTTGAACGACTCAGATCATTCGATGGGCTTTTTGTAGGAGAAACATCATGCTCTGATCATAAAAAATGATTTTAATATCGAACCAATCAAAAATCGATGCATCTAACGAGTTTCTTGTCATAAAACGGGCCACGTTCTCTATTTTTAATTAGCCTATATGCCTTCTCTCGGCGCTATGATATCGATCGTACACGCCTTCAATGGTTTGCTCTACAGGGGTGGGAGGTGTGTGTGTATGTGTGGTAGTATGTGTGTGTATGTGTGTGTTTGTGTGTGTTGGTGTGTGGGTGTATGTGTGTGTGTGTGTGGGGGGGTTACACACCCTACGTGTGTCATCATCAGTAGACTTGAACACCTTGATGCATGCACTCAGACGATTGGAGGGACAGAAGGGTCAAATGAAATCTGAGCTGAATCGAATGACATACTAAGGGTTGAAATATATCGATGGACAAAAAAGTTATTAGTGTTTAACCGTTTTCAGACTTAGCGACATGTCGCGAACCAGAGGAATTGGCAAAAACGTTAATAACTTCTACAAATATGGGCATATATTCTGAAAATTAATACATCGTTTTATTCAGTATTAAGAGCTCTATCCAACGGTATATTGAATGACATTTAATTAGTTTTCAATTAAAATATTTTATAAGAAAACCTGCAATTTTCTCGAAAAAATTCTATTTTTCGTAACTTTGCTAACCCTCTGGTGGGGGCGGAAGACATTAATATTTTTAAAAACTTTTTCGACATTTTTTGACCCCATACCATATGGCAACTTTTGGTTGCTATTACTTTTTGAAATTCTAATTTTCGCTTTTTTCACTCCACCCTACTATTTGGTTCTGCCAACCTTACATTATGGACTCTAACTATATGCTTCCTCACACTGCATCCACTATGTATGTATGTATGTATGTATGTATGTATGTATGTATGTATGTATGTATGTATGTATGTATGTATGTATGTATGTATGTATGTATGCATGTATGTATGCCATAACATGTATGTATGTATGTATGTATGTATGTATATATGTATATATGTATGTGTGTATATGTATGTACGTATGTATGCATATATGGATGGAGGGATGGATGGAGATGGATGGATGGATGGATGGATGGATGGATGGATGGATGAATGGATGGATGAATGCAGTCATGTTTTTATGTAGGCCTATACATGTATTTACAGTTTCTATGTATATATGTATGTATGTACATATGTATGCCATGTATACATATGTATGTATGTATGTATATATGTTTGTATGTATGTATATGTATGTATGTATGTATGTATGTATGTATGTATGTATGTATGTATGTATGTATGTATGTATGTATGTTGTTGTGTGGTGATACCTGTTTCGGACATTGGTATTGGCAGGAGGGTCTGTTGGTCTTTACCGACCTCTGGTGACATTATTTGCCTATTTAAGTCTCTGCGTTGTAAAGAGGTTTTGAGATTGGCTTTAGATTTTGTGTAAGAGACACAGCGTTGTGATCTCAAGTGAGGGCAGTCAATTCTCCTTTGTGTTGTCGTATTAGATTTCTGGTTCTTCGTAATTGTCAAGAAGCAACCACGTTTAGAGTTTTATGTTACACTTTAGTTGTTCGAGTTATTGGACCATCGAATGTTTTCTATGTCAAAAGTCTTGAATGAACTTTTACGCAGTCTGGAGTTTTCCTGTATCGTTCCAATAGAGGAAATTCGAATGTTTTAATGTATGTTTAATCTCTTGTTGTAAATATTATAACCTTTTAAAAACCTCTTCCAAGCGAGTTCCATCTTTAATTTTACCCTAGTTTAAGAAAGGATGTAACAATGTATGTATGTATGTATAAATTATTTAATGTGTTATCATTCTTCATCTTCGGCGTAACATTTCTGGTCAATGGCTATGAACATGTGTCAGTGGTCAACAGATAATGAAAATTCGTTTGTAGGTCTCTACGTGTTGAGCGCGAGACTGCCAGTGGAGACATTCTCCAACTGCCCCGATACCATTCACTCCTACATTTTCTTTATAAAGGGAACCGAGTCTGTGCAGTTTCAGTTTTAGTTAAAACAGAACGATGAATAAAATGCTGAAATGTTTCTTGGAAGACATGAAATACAGTTTTACAAATTTTCACATTGATAGCTTACAATAGAACTAAGGTGTAATATAATTTGCGTTAACAAAAGAATCCTCTACATTTTAAAATGCGCGACAAAAGCCATTACACAGAGTACACTATTCTTCAGTTTTTGTTCATTTGCGTGTTGACCCGAGACTGTAAGTGAAGACATTATCCAGCATCCCGTACATCATTCGCTGATACAGTTTCTGTCTAAAGTGTCCTTATCGTTAACACTTAGTAGCATTAGTAACAGTAAAGATGCTAATAATATACAGTAGCATTTTCCATACTCGTCTTTCAAGCGAAACTAGAATGACAAAGAAACCGAAACTGTGCAATTTCTGCTTCAGTTACGTAATATTAAATGAGGAAATGTTTCTAATGAGACACGGGGTTATTTTTACCAAGCTTTACATTGTATGCACAATGCAAGAGAAATATAGAATGCGTTGATGGCGTGAAACAAAATATGTGCAACACTGCTTTAACAGAATCAACAGAATCATCCCCTATCAGAATGTCTAAATTATTATTATTTTGAATATTAGAACGAGGAAATAAATGAGAAAAAGTTTCTTTAAGAACACAAAGTCATCTACCCAAAGCGTTACTGTATGCAAGCATAATTATAATAGTATGTGCTGATGGCATGAAACAGAAGAAAAAACATCTGCAACTTTAACAAAGGAACCTTCCACCAGTCAAAACTTCCATTGCAATGAGTCTTCAGGTCTTGTTCAAATGCGTATGATTCTCATACGCGCTGCTTGAAGTTTGCACTTTGACGGCTAGTCACTTATAACCTGTGTTTTGACATCAACATCCAGGTTGGGAACTCCTATACAAGAAAAAAGAACGCCGTAGGAAATATGGAGAAATCACCCTACGTCACTGGCTCCAGATTCAAACGAATTGAAAGAGAAGCGAAACTCTCAAAAGTCGACGTCATCCCTCACCAGCTCACTATGTACTCCTATGTTCAAACTAGGACCAGTCGCGTCACCTAACTATTAGGTCAAAATTATCTGTCTAGAATTTAAGAGGAGAACATTTTCTAAGTATGAATTTCGCATATACAATACAAAATACAAGCATTGCAATGTGGTTCAGTGCTAAAGGTCAAAACCGACTGCTAATCACAATGTCATTTCCTTTCACGAAAAGCGTAAATTCCTATCAAAAGGCCTAGGTTTTTACAGAAAATTCAATTTTTCGGTATAACATTATAGGCCTGCATAAGTACACACTGGGTTTAAGTGATTGAGAGGATTGTGTAATAATTATTGATATCAGAATCACTGAAAGTATATCCCATTGCTCAATGGCCCATCCATCTTAGCTTCCTCTGTGATAATGTCCACTGAGATACTACTATCATTCAAACTACGTATTCCCTTACAACACTTCTTATTAAAGAATATTTATGTCCTGATCTCGGCTTCTAAACAAATATCAGCGGCTTCTAGTTGCATTGTCTGGTGTGAAAAAGTTAGTCAGCAAAGAAAATTTTAATATCGCACGTTAAGTCGATAGGTTGTGAGAGAATTATTAATGTTTTTCCGTATAGCCATGATCCTTCAGGCCCTAGTATTATGTCAAGAGACAGTAAATTCACATTTGGATGGTTTATAAATAATTAGTCACATTCTGACTGAGTGTTACGGAGGCACAGTAGAGCTGAATGATAATTGCTAGACGTTTGGAGAGGTAGCAAGTTTCTCTCTTGTTCTTGTGCTTCATCATCGTCGTCACCCTCATCTACTTCTGGTTATTATTATCATTATTATTATTTTTTTCCCCGAGGAAGAAATAATCCCTCAGGCTCTAAGAAACTATCTAAAGAACGTTTTCGTTCTGGAGTTAACGGTTATTATTATTTTTATAATAATAATAATAATAATAATAATAATAATAATTATTATTATTATTATTATTATTATTATTATTATTATTATTATTATTATTATTATTATTATTATTATCGTTTATTATTATTATTTATTATTATTATTATTATTATTATTATTTATTTTTTTTTTATTGCCCCGAGGTATACAGGATCCCTCAGGGACTTGAACATTATCTATTGTAGAAAATTGTCTGGAAAGGCCCTACTCATCTATCTCTTGGCCGGCGAAAGTGCCCCCAAAGGCCACTGCGTTAAAACGTTGTACCGGTATCGTCATTGATAAGAACTTATACGTTGGAAAAAAAGATGTTTCCCGTGGATCTCCAGTTACGGTGCCTAGCTTTTGTCCCCGGTCCGAAAGGAAGGTCAAACCTTCGTTGTTGATTGGACCCAGTGTTTCGAAAGCCAAAGGGACAAAAAATACGTGGAGGACAGTTGGTTGTATTTGTCTAGTTTGCGGTCCGACGCCTTCTCGGCTGCCGCGCCGGCCGTTTGGGAGGTGTCAGGCAGGTAGGAAGCGGTCAAAGTGTCTGTTACGGTCGCATCCCAGATGAGGCATCGCCCGGCGCGCCAAGGGATGAGGGTGAGACCATCCGGTCTCCTGCCGTCTGTTCTCACGAGGCCTGCCTTCTCCTTTGTGGACGGATAACCTGCACGGACCAAGCCCCGAAAGACCAGATCGTTCAAAGAGGCATGTCGGGGCAAGCGACCCGGGGGGCCAGTGCGCAGGGGAGCCCATGATGACCATCCGTCAACACTGGGGCTCCGCAGGGGCACCTGTGTGGTTCGCAAAGCGTGACCCCCAACCGAAGGCCCGCCGCCACCCTGACCGATTCGTCGTCCAGCCTAAGCCCGCAGCTTGTGACAGGGAGGGCCAGCAGCCAGTCCCCTGCATGCGGGGCGGACACCGCCCTGAGGCGTGCCTGAATTTTTGGGTCAGGCAGCCTGGCGAACAGGCCCGAGACGATTCCGTCGATCAGGGGCCTGTCCCATGCCGACTGTCTGTGGGCGAGACTGCCTTCTGGGCGTCGCTCCGCGCCTGCCCTGATCCACATGGCCAGCTGTTTCAAGCATTGCGGGTCGGCCGAGGTCGTCTCTCCCAGCATGGTGGACTGGAGGAGGTCGGTGCTCGCGGCTGATGCCAAAAAGGCGGGAAGTGCCAGCGAGGTCACCGATCGGATCCCCAGTCCACCCATCTTAATGGTGAGTGAGGCTTGAAGCCATGCATCATCTGACAGAGGTAGATTGATAACCCTGCTCAGGCCAGATCTCAAGGTTGCATCATACTGCTCTAGTCCCGGATGGTCTGCACAGGGGCAGCTGCGAAGTATATAGAGCAGTTTCGTTGCACTGAGAGAGTATCTCAAAAGGATGAGAGCGTCATGCATTGCGATATTTTCTAATTTCTTAAGCGTCCGCGTTAACTCTGCTATACGGGCGCTTATTATTATTATTATTATTATTATTATTATTATTATTATTATTATTATTATTATTATTATTATTATTAGTATTATTATTATTATTAGTAGTAGTAGTAGTAGTAGTAGTAGTAGTAGTAGTAGTAGTAGTAGTAGTAGTAGTAGTAGTAGTAGTAGTAGTAGTAGTAGTAGTAGTAGTAGTAGTAGTAGTAGTAGTAGTAGTAGTAGTAGTAGTAGTAGTATTATTAGTATTAGTAGTAGTAGTAGTATTAGTATTATTGTTATTATTATTATTAATATTATTATAGTAGTAGCAACATTCCTATTCCAGCGGATAATTATAGTGGCTCTTCAAAAGGAGAACGCAATCTGCTTTTCCGGAGTACTGCCACAGATCTCTGGGCTCTGCTGAAATGACACTTCATAATCAGCGAACATAAATAATAATAATAATAATAATAATAATAATAATAATAATAATAATAATAATAATAATAATAATAATAATAATAATAATAATAATAATAATAATAATAATAATAATAATAATAATAATAATAATAAGCCCCCTCGCCACGTCAAGGCGTACGCATCGGACATCCACGCCGTCGAGTGAACTTCTGAGGCAGTTGCTCGAACGGCGCTCCGAGGGGGTCGACACAAGAGGTCGTCACGAACTGGTTTGTAGAGGACGAGGCGTTAAACAGCAGCGGCACAGTATGCTAAACGACGTCCTCTGGAGAGCCCTTGGCAGAGCGAAAATACCTGCACAGAAAGAACCTCTCGGAAGATGGGAAGCGGTCAGACGGTGTCACGCTGATCCATTGGTCACGTGAACGATGCTAAGCATGGGATGTTACATTGTCCGACTCCTAAGCCACGAATCATCATCCTTATACATCCATCGGAGCTGGCGAAGCCGCTGAACGGGCCACTGTGGCACTGTTGCCAAAAGGGTTAAATACTCTACAATCACTACTAGCCATGACTTTGTAGCCGTCGCCATGGAAACCGGCAGCGCTTGGAGCAGCGAAGGTCTGGAATTCAAATTAGTGTTGGAAAGCCGGACAACGGAAGCAACCCACGATCCACTGGAGACATCGTACTTGTTCCAGCGTATCTCAGTAGCTCTGCAAAGGGGGAACGCCATCTGCCTCTCCGGAACATTGCCACCGCTCTCTTAGATCTGACTTTTCAGACTATAATAATAATAATAATAAAATAATAATAATAATAATAATAATAATAATAATAATAATAATAATAATAATAATAATAATAATAATAATAATAATAATAATGGCGACAGACGCGAGACATCATTTCTTTTAACGTCTGTCTGTTTGCGTCCAAATAACTTGGTCGCATTAACTTTTCCTGCAAACCCTGAAGAATGACCCTCCAGACAAATTTCCTAATCCTTATAGCAATTTTTAATAATCCTGAGGGATCCTTGATACCTCGGGTAAAAAATAATAATAATAATAATAATAATAATAATAATAATAATAATAATAATAATGAAAATACAAATAAATAATAATAATAGTTGTATTGTATTGTATTTTGTATTTGAACACTTGTTATAGCGCCCCTATCAGATTTCCCATTCAGAGGCGCTCCCGACTACTGCGCGAACGCTGAATCGGAGTTTCACGCCGAAGCGCATGAGCAATTGCGAGTGAAGGACTTGCCCAGGGTCCCTACGCGGCGACTTTGAGGTGGATTCGAACCCTCAGGCTGGAAGGCACCGAATATACCCCCAAACCACCGCGCCCCAGTATATTGTGTTGTGTTGTGTGTTGTATTGTACTCCACGTTTATAATGCGACCGAGCCACCCGCAGTAAAGATCCGAGAAATTAATCTCTGATAAACCGACCCGACCGGGAAGCGAACCCGGGGCGCCGGCGTGACGAGCGGGAACCAACCCACTCGGCCACTCAGGATCCTTAATTATAATAATAATAAAAATAATGATAACAATAAAGAATGAGACGCAAGAGATGAAGACCAAAATAATACAAAGGCACGATACAGAGGCTGAAGGAGGAGAGACAGAGGCAAGTCGTGGTAATGGGAATTTTGCCAAGGCAGGACTTAAGTGAAGCTGGAGACAGCAAGAGAGTTGAGATAAACAGGAGATTGAAGTAAACGTGCGTGGAAGAAAAGGCTAGATAGTGCGAGGTGAAATTCAATTCCTGGAAAGGTGGTTACTTGTGGAGAGATGGTCTTCATCTGAATGCTCGAGGTGAGGACAGGGTATCGGAAAAAGACTTCTTGACTTTAAACCTGGTAGGAAGATGGTGAGCGCAGCAAAAGGACACACTTACTGTAACCTAAACGAAGACAAGAAGTTACGAAAAAAGAAACTTTTGGTAGTGAAGGCAGAAGATGTAAAGAAACTTGGGGTAATAAAGTTTTAAAGTGTATGTTTGCAAATTTGAGGAGTACTGTGAGTATCACATAAAGAGCAGGTTTAGAATATTGTATGCAGATAACGGGTCACCGGACATAACTGGAAAAGCAGAGTCTTGGACGAAGCCAGAAATTACAGATAGTGAGTTAGTTCTAGATGGATTATTTAGAAATGATCGAGTTAACAAGAAATCAGTTGGACAGTAACAGGTTCGATAGTGCGACGATTCTGTAGTCCAACATTAATCCGACATAACTAACTGGGTTTTTCTCATCTTGATCGTCATGCCAGTTCCGTTCTGATATGCTTTCTCCATCTTGTTAATTTGTGCCTGAGTTAGAGCTAATACGTCTTCTCCCGTCAGATCATCGTGAGACAGTCTAATACTCATACCATCGACTCCCGCTTCGAGTGATCTCTTAATTTTGTCTTTTTGCCCTTTCGAAATATTAAATTTTACATCCGTGTACCGACTAATTTTATATATAACTAAGATAAACTTTTAATAATACTCACACTTCTCTGATGTGAAATCTAATCGACAATTCCTCTCCTCTAAGGTTTACCAAGTTTCCATTTTGATCGGTAAGCTTCGTTTCCATCGATGAAATCGTGTGTAGCGTGACGGGAAGATACACCAAATTAGCGGGTTTTTCGATAATCTTGTAACCCGGTCCCACGTTAGGGAAAAACGAATATATTACGTTTCCCGTCGATCCGTTAGAGTATGAAGCTCCGATTCTATAGCTAGTCACCCTCAAACTGTTTACGTTCATTATGTTCACTATTTCTTCGGATTCGTTATATCCCTCCAAATATACCCAGCGGTTGAACCCTATGACCGTTCTAATCAAGTTGTCCGACGTAAAATCAACTCTATAATTCGGTGCAATACTTAGCACGGACTTTAACGTACTACTATTCGGTTGTAGCGCGACATAGGGTTCTTCGTTTGCAGCATCGTAATGCCCGTTCTCTTTCATGATTCTCTGCAGGTAATCGTTTATATCCGCGATTTCGTAGCACCCCTTCCGGATGTTTACGTCGAACCACGTATCACCTCCATCGGGTGAATATCTCAAGTGGTTGTTCTTAGCGTCGATATTCGGAAAAGAGTAGAAGTCTCGAGATTAATTAATAAGAGCCAGTTCGTACTTTTTACTAGCGTCCAGTTCGATTAGCGGATTATACCGAGTCCTAATTTTCGCGCTCTTTTTGCTCAACAAAATATAAAACGACGATTTAGGATCTGTGTTACGTTCAACCTTTTCCATGATCCTCGCTAGCTTTTCGAGGACAGATTCCATTCTTTTTTATAATAAGATTATTATTTTTAAATAGTCATCGGAATGTAGAAATTGTCGAATCCGCATCTGTACTTTCCATTGTCCGCGCTACTAGTTGAATCGATTACTAGGAATCCATGCGGACGTTTCCACACAGTTTTGCATAGGTTCCTAAATTCTTCCATAGGCATGTCTTCTTCGCCTACATGATCGTGATCAGGGCTGTTAAAGGCTTGGTTTTTTGGTTTTTGGTTTTTTTGGTTTTTTTAAAAAAAACCAAAAAACCAAAAAAATCGCAAATTTTGGTTTTTTGGTTTTTTACAATTATTTAGAAATTATAAATGCCAAAACTGGCGTCTCGTCAAATCTCTTGGCAATTGTTGTATGGCCTTTGTAAACTTAGTTTTATGACATTCTACGGTTCTACTGTTCGAGTTAATTTCATTTATAGGCATCTGATTAATTTGAACGGTATTATGCCATTTTATGAGTTTTATGATCCGAAATAGGAAAATCTTTAAAACATAAAACCAAAAAACCAAAAAACCATAAAAAACAAAAAAAACAAATTTTCATTTTGAAAAAAGTTTGGTTTTTTGCACCCCTGATCGTGATAGATATGATTCATATTTTTAGAGTCTTGAGGAAATAAACAGATAAAATTCGCGTTCTGTCTTATGGTTTGCCAAGGCAGTTTGAAATAATTTTGTGCGAGATAAAAACAATCTGTATGTTAAGACTTAAACTTTCAGTTTTGTTTGGTTCGTTGATTTGTTATTTGTGTATCATACTCTCACACAATGCATTTGGTTTTGCACTGTTATAACTGCCAAATATTATCCAGAAAAAGGTCGAACCAGCCGCAGCGGGTCCATATGACTATTTTGGATTGACCTTTTGATATGTGCATTCATCTACTGGAATTGTTTTCCTTGAATTTGTACTGATTACTGTGATCTTATGGTATTTGATGCTCTGTCAATAAATGGCTTACTACTACTAATCTACGTTACTATGCCTTCCTCTGATGTAATACGTTTCGCATTTGTTTTGCTTTTCCAACTGTCAATCGTCAAAAATCATCAAGTTCTTCTTCTCGCGGTTCAAATCTCTCGGATCCGTAACGTCTTCAGAACTTTCAAAGAACTGAAAGGTCATATCGGGTTTTTTACTATGCTTTTAGCCACTTCGTCGATGATTTACGCCGGCGATGCGTTATGCTCCATAATCTTGTCTTTGATGTCGAATAGTGTAACGATTGCTTCTTTCAGTAATTTTTCTTCTAATGCTTTCTTAAGTATCTTGTACTCCGGCTGAAAGAGAGATCTTCCGAACACCTGTAGATTATCGTAGTCTAACCACCCGGGTCTCAAAAGTAAATTCATCAGTAAAGTCGTCTTACCGCATCCAGACTTTCCCACGATTAAGCGTCTTATATTTCTCGGTAATAGCTTGTTGTTTAATCTTTTCGATGCTTCTTCGTTCCACGATAAATCCTTAACTTCCATCGTTTTAAATATAAATGTTTGCGTATTAAATAACAATGTATTGCGTAAAGTGCAAGAGACAACCGAAACGAGAGATACCAGGAACGCCGTTACTAAAAATAGGAGACATATGCTCAGAGGCGTATGCGTTGTATGCTGAACGACTAAAACTCAATTCGTGAACGGAACTCCCTCGAGTGGTGGAGATCTAGTCAGTTCTCTAAATTCGATGACTAGCAACATCAAGTTGCCTTGGGCTAAATTTCCGGGTGAGATGCATCTTCCAGGTCACTCGTTTACGGGAACCGGGACTAGGTTAGATTTAAGACTGAATCCCAAGATTGGAGCAAACCCGTCGACAGAGTAGATAACGCGGCGTATCACCACGATTTGGCTTACGACAGGCATAGCGACGTCACCGCGAGGAATGCAGCCGACAGAGTAATGGTAGGCCTAAACGAGTTAAATAATATTCTTAGTCCTACTTTACGGGAACGTATCGAGAGAGCGGTAGTGAAACCTAAATTGTCCACTAAAGTGAGTCTCGGATTAGGTTTGAAGTCTTCAAAAAACGCGAATTTTTCGATAAAGTACAAAAAGAAAATAGTTAAAGTGGACCGACGAACTAGCGGAAGAATTACACAAACCCGTAGTACATCGATTTCGGAAAAGGAAGGTTTACGTCGGAGGCATCGACGACATTTGGGCGGCCGATCTAGTCGACATGCACGCATTCGCCAAAGATAACGACGACGTGAAATACCTGTTATGCGTCATTGATCTATTTTCTAGATAAGTAAGTAAGTAAGTAAGTAAGTATTTCCTTTATTGAGAAGCACTTGCAAACGCACAGCACTGTACATAGCAAGATTAATACATTCAAACAAATAAACAAAAATTTATATATAGCCTACAACCATAGAATTGAATGAGAGGCTTTATTGTACAGAGGAAGAAGAGCTGGAGCTAGTCATATGGGAAAATGAAGGGTTTAAATAGCCAGATCTAGGGAAAACATAGTTTATTTGTATAGCATCCGGGCAAGGAAGCATTTCTGAGACAGGTTGTCAAACATGGGAAGCTCACGGTTATGGTACGACGGTTGGATCGCGCCATTAACCCATTAGTGCCCAAACTTTTCCCCAATGTCCAATCTTTATGATACTTGGCAATATAAGAAATCATGCTAGGGTAAGGTCCCTGGAACTTGTATTTATGTGATTCCGCGATCAGCCGCTAGATGGCGCGCTGTTCCCATTTGGGAACATTGGGCACATATGAAGTCTGTTCCCATTTGGGAACACCATGCAAATTTATTGAAGATAATCTGTTAAATTTACAGTTTTCAGTTACTACACTAGTTTTACTTTATGCACAGCATATAGGCTGCTTTGCTAGAGCAATAAAACCACGCATCAATGTTGAAGTAACTAGTTTTCAGAAGTTATAAAGCAGTGCCAACGATAGCATTGTCTAATTCTGCGATTGAACACATCATATACATCAAAATATTCCAGGTATTTCTCTACAATGCCTTCCAGGAGACTGACAATATTCTGTCTCAAATGCGATGATATGATACTGCTGCTCGTAGTGCAGATGAAACAGAACCATGCACTTTGCACAGTACAGCCTGGTATTATTTTTACACAATCGACGTCTTGTTTGTCTTGTAATTGGAAACCAGATGACGATCTACTGAAACGTAGCGAATGTCACTGACTGAGTGGCTATCTGATAGAGCTGTTGGAGTTTTGTCCAACCGTTGTATAGCATTGCTAACAATTTGCCGCCAGAACTCCAGGTGATCAGGCAAGCCGCAGACTTCCACGTGAAGCGGCCAGGCAGCAACAACAGTCTATAATGACAGCTGGTTGAGTTATATCAACCACATACTTTTTGGCTGAGCTCCAGCGTTTCGAATGGCTCTACTGCAATGAAATTGGTAGCGACAGTCACACGCTGGTTGTCTCACATCTATCATATGAAGAAGTTGTCGTAGTAGACCGCATGGCACTCCAGGTTGGTAACACAGCTGAGTAGAGAAGTAACAACGTGGTGACTCAGCCCAAGCGTCTGGTGTTAAAAATTTCGGGCATTTTTCCACAGTACGCCTACACTTTGACGTTGAACGGATACTTGTGAGATGCCGGAAACCCACAATTTCCATCCGTTTGCCTCAAATGTATATTTTAGTCGAGTGATGGCAGTAATACGAACCTTTATGCACAGAAGCAGTAACTGGCCCAAAAACAGCAGATGGCAGAGTCGAAAGCATTAGGTCATCTTCATCAACGCACTCTTCATTGGACGCACCATCCCCTATCTCTGGTGGCATAACTTTTTCGACATCTCTCTCAATATTAGCAGACACTGCATCTGAAGCCTGTGCTAGGTGAACAAGCTGCTCAGTGTTATCATTGTCTCCATCTACATCAGACTGTATAATGGTGATCGCCTCAGACAAGGTGACATTTCTTTACACCTGAAAAAGGCATTATATAAGGTGTGATTGCTGTGTAAACTAAAAATTATAATTTATCACATATTCTTTATAAATATGGACAGTAGTAATGCGCGCGATGCGGAGTTTTCAATAACTCAATGAATTTCTCCATCATGTTCCCAAATGGGAACAGACTACATTTGTGCCCAATGTTCCCATTTGGGAACATCAAAGTTTTACTAAACATTTCTACCGCAATACATTTGATTTTTTAATGCACATTTGGCATAGCAGTAGCTACGTAATGTTACACTTAAATCACATAAACATTTAAAAAATTTAAATTCTCTTACCTTACATGCAGACGAGAAACTGGAATCAGCCGAATTTTGAAAAAATTCGAAACTTTAAAGATGGCTGCCGCCCACTAGAAATTTTTGCAAACTCAAGATTAGGCTAAAATATCGTAAATGGACTATTTAACAGTCAAAAACTGACCTCAGTAACTAAATAACATGATACATTTCTTTTATACTTAAATTCATCCGCGTGTTCCCAAATGGAATCATTGGGCGCTAATGGGTTAAAAGATAAGAGCGGAAAATCCGTGTTCGACGCTTTCACAAGATATTTACGAGCAGCAGACGAAAACCCGTGAAACTCTGGGTCGATAAAGGAACTGAATTCTACGATAAACACGTAGAGTCTTTAGGAGTCGAGCTATATTCGACCGAAAATGAAGAAAAGTCGTGCGTTGTCGAACGATGGAACAGGACGATGAAAGAGAAGATGTACAGATATTTCTCGGCCAACTCGACGCGAAGATATATAGACGTTTTAGACGAAATGGTTGGTCGCTATAACAACGCTAGACATTCGCCTATAAAAATGACGCCTGCTAACGCGAGTGCGAAAGCAAACGAACGTGTCGTGTGGATGAATTTATAGGGAGAAATAAACCCCGTGCCCGTTAAACCAAAATTTATGGTCGGTGATAGAGTAAGAATTACTATGAAGAAAAAAACGTTTGAAAAAGGCTACACGCCTCGATGGACCGAAGAAGTATTTACCGTATGGGGAGTTCAATACACGGATCCTCCGACCTATAAGATTACCGATTATAACGGAGAAGAAATTCAGGGCTCATTGTACGAAGAGGAGCTGCAAAAGACTACTCAAGAAATATTTAGGATCGAAAAGATCATCAGAAGACGTGGAAAGAAATCACTCGTAAAGTGGTTAGGATACCCCGAGTCGTTTAATTCGTGGGTCGACAACGATGCATTGATAACCTAAAGCTTACATAGACCAACGACGACCCAGAGACCTACGGTATTGCCCCGGCCATCATGCGATGACTCATCGATCGATACTACGGGGATTTACCTGACGATTACGCGATGAGTCAGCAGCGCGCGTGATATTATCGATACTATGGGGATTTCCATCAGTTTCGTGATGATGAGACGGAGGCGGTGGAGCGCGTGGGGCATGGCGTTAAATTATTGGTCACGTGGCATGGCAAAAACGTGGTTATTCGCATGGTTATTGCGTGAACGTGGTTATTCACCGTGGTTGTCCCAACCGCCTACTGTTATAACTACTATCTGTCTTAAAAAGTTTGGTGTTGTTTACATAGAAATGTTACATACTAGATATATATATATATATATATATATATACTTACCAGTTCTACACTGTTCGACGTGATCGCACTGAACGCACTGATGGCGGCTGGAAGGTGGGCACTGGCAACCGCCGTCATTACAGCAGGCGCAGTTGAGGTCCCAGTCATCGAAGTCGCATTCGCATCCACTCGGAGAACTTGTCCAGGAGTCTGATATCTGCCCTTAAACAGCCAGAAAGTATCATTAGAACAACAGGATATGCGACATGGAAGTTGCTGCTGCACTGTATAGAGCAAAATAATATGGTGCAATGGCATTCTATTTTATAAAGGTTTCTAATACAAGCATTCGAAAGGCAGTCCACATATTTTCAGCCATGACATCAACTGGACAGCAGAATTACGAAGCAGAAGAGCTGATCATTGGTAGAAATGCAAACAGGAAGGCACGAATAACTATTATACTTGTAAAATTGCAACTAAAAGAAACTAACCCCTATGTATTGGATACTCTGTAAGATTAAGGTACAATGTCAGAGTTCAACAATATTTAGCAAAAACCTTCAAAGTGTTTTAAATACATTCGCTAGATATAAAACAACAGCATTTTATTTTATAAAGTTTAAAGGATCAATGTTAATATTCAACAGATAGCGATGGTGTAATGGCAAATCACATTGGGTAAATTTTATTAATTTAATCGCTAGATGGCGGTGAAATACAATGTCCATTTCAACTGCAGGTATAAAATCGTCCATATCAATGCCATTTTATTGAGTGGCAAGAAACGCGTCTGGTGCAGGCCGGTGGGATCGGTTCCGCGAAAACTCGTCGAACGACATTTCGTATAACGACACTTCGTCTACGACACTTCGTCTAACGACATTTCGTCTACTAGTGTATCTGTATCCATTACGGCTAATCAACAGAGGCCACTTTCTTATAGTTTCGCTAAAACGTGCTATATATTCTCGGGAATCCAGCTTCTAATTACTGACAAGATTATTTTCATCAATCCAGCTTCTGTTGAATGGAAACCTATTTTCATCCATGCATTTAGGTTGATTTCCAGCTTCTATTTACTGTAAAAATTATTTCGATCAATTCAGCTTCTATTTCAACAAAGGAATGTTTTCATCAATCCCACTTCCATTTAGGGAAACAGTTTTTTTCATCAATCCAGCTTCCATTTTAAAGTGACAATATCAAATAACTTAGTAGACGAAATGTCGTTCGACGAAATGTCGCTCGACGAAGTGTCGTAGACGAAATGTCGTTCGACGAGTTGTCGTGACACCGGTGGGGATCACGTGATTTTTGCTGAAGCCTCGCTCATGTTTTGGCTGGCGGCCATGTTGGTATCCGATTGACGAATGATTGCGCATCGATGTCTATATTTAGACGCGCATACCATGTACTCTTTGTTTTCTGCTCTATTATCGGCTATCATCGGCTGCTTCGATGTCACTGGGCAGCTCAACACAGGAAGCTCTGTCTAGTTATATATAAGAGGTCGTTGGTCTGGTGAGCATCTCAAAATCAGTCAGAACATGATAACACACTATAATAACGTCTTTATTATCATACAGCATGAATGTATATTATATTATTCTAGATATTTAATATTGAACCCTATGACTTATTACTTATAGGTAAGTAACCATCTTTCTTTTATATTAGTGAAGTTATTAGGTCTATTTAAGCACATAAACGCATTGGTCCCAAATGACAAGGACTGGGATTAGAACCTGGTAGAAATACTAAACTGTTGAAGTGCATAGACTTATAACCTTACATTCCATTCCCGGTGACATTCCGCAGTTGTGCCGTAGAGTTTCACCTAAGATACATAGAATACAGATTGAGCAATTAACATATCACAGAGTTAAATTGTCTCAGTTATCAACAGAGGCATCGCCATCATGAATGTCATCATCATCGTCGCTATCATCATTACCACCATTATCTCCATTGTGATAATCACCATCTTTGTCACCGCTACCGTCATCATAATCATAATCATAATTGTTTTCAGACAAGAGTTAACGATTCTGATTAGTTTGGGAAGTAATTGGCGCCATATAAATGTTCAACTAAAATGACAATTACATCATCGTATCATAATCATCATCATTCATCATCAACATCAGCTTTAGCATCAGCATCAACATCATCATCATCACAATGGTCAAAGCTGTCGTCGTCATCGTCGTCATAATAATCATCATCAAAGTCACCATTTTCAACATCGGTTTCGTAATCATCATCATCGTTGTCGCCGTCGTCATCATCCTCACAACCATCATCGTCACAATCATCACTATCATCGTCATCGTTATTATCATCGCTTTCATTATCACCATCGTAATCAACATCGTCACCATCATTGACATCATCATCTTCTTCATCATTATCGTCATCACAATCATCATCATTGTCGTCATCGTCATCATAAGCGTTGTCATCACAATCATCATCACCATCAGCGTTATCGTCGTCATCGCCGTCATCGTAGTCGTCACCATCATCATCATCGACATAGTCATCGCTATCATAGGAATCATCAATGGAATGACAAATGACAAAATTCTGCAATTTCTGTGTCGTAAATCACTTACAGTGAGAGATACACGGGTCCTCCCAATCTGCTTCTTCATAACAACTGCTGGCACACTCTTGACTTTTTATGTCGCACTGCTCCAGTTGCTCTATTGTTTGCTTTTTTGAGCGATATGTAGACCCATCGCATACTGAAATAATAAAAAAACTAAGTAGCTAATAGGCAAATATTTTAAATAGCAAAATGGTTAAAAATGCTGTTCAGTATATAATAATATTATGTATAATTTGTGTTGAAGCCATTACTCAGAGCATCGAAAAGTCTACTCCCACGTTTAAGCCCTTTTATCACAGTCACAAAGAACCAAGGGTAGGGAATTATGTTCGGGTTTGGGTAACCCCGGGGGGGAACGAGCACGATTCAAAGGGCCAACGTCAGAGCAAAATTTTGGCCCGGCCGGTGGGGATTATGGGCGAGAGACCCAAAAAACTGGTGCCGGTTTACACGATTTATCCGACCCGCCCGGGTTTGAACATTTAATTTCGGGTCAGGCCCCCCCAATCCTTATAAATATTTTTATTTAAACTGTCCCCCCTAAAAAGAGATTTAATAGAAATAAAAATACTGCGGAAGTTTTGGGAGGAAACTTTAATAATAAAATTTTTTCGTTTTAAAAACACTAGGGATTTTCGTGAAAAAAAATGTAATAGTTTTTAAAATATATTATATGGGGTAAAAAATTTTATATAATTATTATTATTAAAAATAAAATTATTTTTTTTAGAAAAATTTTTTAGTTATTTTAAAAATAATAATAAAATAATAAAATAATAATAATAATAATAAAAATAATTAAAATTAAAAATTAAA
>JACEVL010002046.1:0-21540 GCA_020284085.1 Aporrectodea caliginosa
TGGATGGAAAATGGAAAAGAAGATCTAAATAAAGCTAATAGCAGCCTGCAAAGCATATCCGCCCTAACGGGGCTCGAACTCGGTACCTCTCGCACTCTTCGCCAGATGTTATCCAACGCGCCACCGGGTGTAGTCCTTTTCTACGTACTCCTTGGTGCTTCGACGAATAGCCGGACGTGAGTCATCTTCTACCAGTGAGGAACTGCTCTTCGTCAGCTTCATCGTGCTTGCCAACGCTGTCACCTGTCGTCGCTCTACTCTATCGACGCAACTTGGCTAAGCGACTCTGAACATCCATGCCACCTTCAGCTTGCGACGGGAATCCGTTGGTGGGGTCCACGTTTGTACTTGGACTCGCCACTGATGACTCTGAGCTAACTGTGAAAATGCTTCGCTAACTGATGTAATATATTCTTTCGAAATAACACTTTTCATCCTAATAGGGTAGCGCTGAGAGCGCCTCTGAGTGGATGTCTTGACGAGGCGCTATATAAATTCTCAGAATGAATGAATAATAATAATAATCTTCGTTTTAATTTCAAACTGACAACAATGCAGGATGATTACAAATCAGTATGAACGGATGATCACAAGTTATTACAGGAGTCGAATTTAACTGTATACGGCAGCCATGCAAGGCGCCCATCACGTCCTACATCTCATTTTACCAATGCGCTATCTCGCGAATGAATAGGCTGAGTGGACCTTTGGGAGGGTTCGGGAAGCGATCCCGGTATACCTACTGCTCTTCACGCCACTGATGTTACCACTACACTATGGACCCCCCCAATGAATAAATGAATAACGGAGTTCAAACAATTGATGATGCTCAATAGCGGCACTTCCGTTTCCAGGTGGTGCCAATCTCAAGCCTGGATAAAGGAGGAGGGCTATGTTATGACAGAGCGTCGTTGAGCAATAAAATACCTACATACTCGCAAGTGCCAGTTACGTTACAATGTCAAGAAAGATATGATCAACGTTAACAGTTCTGGTAACTGCAAAATAGGCACTAGACATGCATTAAAGAAGACTTAACTTAGAGACCTTTGAATCGTGCAGTCCAAGATTATTTAAGGCTTAATTCGTTAACTTAGACACCTCTAAATCTTGTGGTTTGAGTTTATTTAAAGCTTATTTCTTTAAATCAAGTATATCGATCTTTATTCCCAACATGCAACAGTTTCAAGATATAAGAATATTTTAAGAAAATAATTATAATCATCCTAGAACTTATGTAGCGCCAAATTCTTTGAGCTCGAGTCATTTGATCGATGTTCGCTACAAAGCAAAGACGTCGTTCGCTTCAAAGCGAAAGATAAATCGGATAGAAAACCAAAGCGACGAAGACACGGTGGTCGATTACTTACATCTACTAATGTAATATGTCTCTGTGGAGTATGAAAAAGCGCTAAATTAAATGTCCTGATATATGGATACATACACAAACCTTACCTTAGCTATCCAGAGAAACTGAGTAAGTTAAAAATCTTACATGGGTGCAGTGGGTAGTTACTGTATAATGACGTCATGTCATAATGAAGATGATTAATGTCACCCGCTTCCTTTTCGATAATTAAGACTGGCACCACCCCAGTATACGTCATTGGCTGAGTTGCCTATAGAAGATTCGTTACTGCTTTATAACACTCTGTTGCCTACTGCTTTTCCCACGATTCAGACTGGCACCACCCCAGTATACGTCATTGGCTGAGTGGCCTATAGAAGATTCGTTACTGCTTTATAACACTCTGTTGCCTACTGCTTTTCCCACGATTCAGACTGGCACCACCCCAGTATACGTCATCCACGAAGTTTAGAACTTAAGGTTAGTTAATAGTTAACTGCTTAACGGCACTGTATGATAGCAAATTTTATTTGCGGCACCCTCCTGCTTTATCCAAATACAGACAGATGAACTTGTTACTTGTGTTTCGAAGCCTTTTAAAAATTGATTAAGTTAAGATTATAGTTATGTGTTTGCACTCTGTAAAATAATAACTCCGCCACTGCTCGTACTATGGCAGTACCAGTCCCAAGCCTGGATAAAGGAGGAGGGCGACGCTAATTATCTTTGTTATCACACAGTGTCGTTAAACTGAAACTATTACTATTCTGTAAAATAAGGAATGGTCGATTTCAACTGCCCTGGCAACCGTTAGATGTCGTTAAACACTGCGATTCTGCTAGACAATTAAGACGTATTCTCGAGTACGGCTATTGGCATCAGAGTAGCCGCTAGTTGTCGTGTTTCAAGACTTTAGTTTTAAAAGTACGAACCGAGAGTTTTAAACTCCTTTAAAAAGCGACCAACAGTGCCAGTCCCAAGCCCGTAGAAATGAGGAGGGCGACGCTAATCATCTTTGCTATGACCATCGACCTTTGTCTTGAGCATTATGGCAGTGGTGTTACGAAAATTCTTGGATTATTATTATTATCTCCTTAAAAATATCATTGCAATTTTATAATTGTATATTATCGCTTAAACACAGACATGGTTTCGAGACCATATGACGAGCGAGTGAGTCCTCAGTTTAACGGCAGCTTATGACAACATAGGCCGTTGCCGCCGACAAAGATTAGTTTTGGCATATTACAGCTCTGCGAGCGAAAATAAACTTAAAATAAACTTCCACTACATGATATAAAGGTGTCTAAATAAATTGAAAATCTGTGTGACTGTCGCGTGTTTACTCTGCTGTTAACAGACCCGTTAACGTTGACTTTACCTTACTTGACATTGACAAAGGGCATTTTCGACTGTCTTGGACTGTAGGTAGTTTGCTGTTTAACGACGTATCCCTTCTTATTTATCCAGGCCTGGGACTGGCACCACCAGAAGACGGATGTGGCGGAGTATCTACACTATTGAACGCCATCGATTGTTTGGCTATTTACCATACCATAACTTACCTTACCTTACCTGATCTGATCTTACACTGTATACGTTACTTTACATCCGTAAATTTACACAGGCGAATACTTAATCTAAACTAACCTTAGATAACCTTTCAAACAATGGCTTACCTACATATATTAATTAGCCTGACCTTGATATAAATGAAAGTGTGAAATATTAGTCGCAAAGTAGTAAAAATGACTCCTAACGATATCAACGGTCTTTGGTGCCGTAAATGTCATTGAATTGATTAAATTAAATTAATAAAAATAATAATTTATAACCATTACCCGTAGTAGCTCCGCCGCTACTCCTTTGTGATAACAAAGACTCTTAGCGTCGCCTATCCCAAGCCTGGATGAAGGGGTCGGGCGACGCTAAGGGTCTTTGTTATCACACAGTATATCGTTAAACAGTGAACTACTATACTATTACCCGTACCTTGGTAGTGCCAGTCAAAAAGCGTGAAAAACGGGGACACGCCAATCATATTTGTTACTACAATGCTTCGTTAAACAGCAACTACTACTATTACCCGTACCAGTGAACTACTACTATTACCCGTACCTTGGTAGTGCCAGTCAAAAAGCGTGAAAAACGGGGACACGCCAATCATATTTGTTACTACAATGCTTCGTTAAACAGCAACTAACCAACCAAATGAATATTTGAATTTAGACACCTTTAATTCGATCCCATTGTCGATATATTCAGATGGCCGCAACAGTTTGTATATTTAATTTCGTCTATGCTAGCACTCTGGCAGTGCCAGTCAAAACCCTGGATAAAGGAGGAGGGCGACGCTAATTTTCTTTGTTATGACATAATTAAACAGACGTAACTTTGTACTGTGAGTATAGTCACTAATACTCTTAAAGTGATGGTGACAGTCACCACCACTTTTTGGACATGTGCCGAGGTAACTTTGTCGCCGCTTACGTTTAAAGCAGGTTCATGCAGCGACAATTAACGACGGTGTATTCCTGCATATTTAACTACCTCAATGATGGGAGTAGGGAATGTAAACCCGGGTTTATGGTACCCGAGTTACCCGGCCATTTTCAAACCCGAAATCCGGGATTGAACGCGATTGAAACCCGGGTTCGACGGGTTTGAAATCGTCACTTTCACCGTCTTTCACGCTGTGCAAAGTATTAGAAATATAGCGATAATAGATAATAGTGGTTGATAACGGGTTTACGTAATACAACTTCTAACTACTTATTTATCGGCTCATTCCATATCTTTATTTGTGACTACACACATCACACGACCAGTGACCAACGGTGATTTTTTTGACACGTCGGCGTCGTAGCATCGCATTAGTAAATAATAGCAGTGAACTGTTTTTATATAAATTTAGTGATTTACATGTAAGACACAAATACAAACAATGTCTAAATCAGCAAATATAAAGAGTGTTGTTTGGGTACATTTCATTCGCGATTCTGAGGGCCAGATGGTTCAATGCCAGTTAGGTTGGGTTGACATCAACGGACGAGGCAGTCCAATAACGTCGTGAAGAAGCTCCACTTAGACACCTTTAAGAAAATTGTACATTATGCTATAAATACATCTGTTTGCATAACTAATAGTCGTCAACGGCCTTTGATGTCATACGACGACGTTAAACTATGGTTAAATAAAAAATAACTAATAATTCTCAGCGCCTTCATTAATAACGCCACACACCAACCGTCATCTGCCTCAGGCTCATCTATTCATCACCACACAGGATTCCCACTCCTAATCCATCCGATCCTCCGCCTTCCAAGCAGCAGCTATCCAGAGAAACTGTGTAAATTAAATCTACTCTTTAATAGGTGCAGTGGGTAGTTTACTGTATAATGACGTCATGTCCAAATGAAGATGATTAGCGTCACCCGCTTCCTTTTCGATGATTAAGACTGGCACCACCCCAGTATACGTCATTGGCTGAGTTGCCTATACAAGGTTCGTTACTGTTTTATAACACTGTGTAGCCCCCTGCTTTTCCCACACTTTCGACACCCTTTAAAAGTTGATTCAGTTTAGATATAGTTCATGTGTTTGCTTTCTGTAAAATAAACCACCTTCACTGCTCGTACTGTCAGTGCCAGCCCCAAGCCAGGATGAAGGAGGAGGGTGACGCTAATGATCTTTGTTATCACAAGGTGTCGTTAAACTGAAAAGACTACTACTACTCTGTAAAAGTTATGGTCGATTTCAACAGTCCTGAGAACCGTCAGATGTCGTTAAACACTGCGATTCTTCTAAACAGTTAAGACGTACTCTCGAGTACGGCTATTGGCACCAGAGTAGCCGCTAGTTGTCGTGTTTCACGACTTTAGTCACAAACCCATAGAAAGGAGGAGGGCGACGCTAATCATATTCCTTATGACCATCGACCTTTGACTTGAGCATTATGGCAGTAGCGCTACGAAAATTCTTTGATAATTATTGTTATGTTCTTTAAAATATCCTTACCATTGGATCGTTATTATAACGCTCAAACAGAAAATTGGCATCTACAAACACCACATGACAAGTGAACGAAAATTAGGTTTAAATAAACTTCTACTACATGATATAAAGGTGTCTAAATTAAGTCAGAATTTGTGTGACTGTCGCGTATTTTCTTTGCTGTTATTGTTAAAAGACCCGTTAACGTTGAATTTACCTTACTTGACATTGTAACGTAACGGCATTTGCGACTGTGTAGGACTGTAGGTAGATTGCTGTTTAACGACGCTGTCATGGCATGGGACTCCTTCTTTATCCAGGCTTGGGACTGGCGCCATCAGAATACGGCTGTGACGGAGTATCTACACTATTGAACGCCATCGATTGTTTGAATTCCTTTTAGGCTCTTTACCATATCTTAACATACCATACCATAACTTACCTTACCTTATATTATCTGATCTAACACTGCAGTACCTAACCTTACTCTACTTCCGTAAATTTACACAGGTTAATCCTTAATTTAAACTAACCTTAGCTTACCTCTCAAACAATGGCTTTCCTACATTATTAGCCTCACCTTGACATTATAAATGACAGTAATAAATGCGATGTAACAGTGTTTAATAAATATATAACGAGTTTCATTTGGTTATATAAGTTTATTTGCTGTAAAGACAAACTCATTGACATTATTTTACAAGCTCGATGGGAGGTTAGTTGCTGTTTAGCGACAATTTGTTATAAAAAAGACGTGACAATCACTGCCACAGAGTAGATTTTACATCATTTAATAATAACCGTTAACACTTAGAAAAGGTGTCTTATGCGCTGCGCCACACGAAGTTCGGAGATTTATTTCTCTATGAGTGAATTCAACCAATTTGTGCATAACAGAAATTCATCTATTTCTCTAAAAGCGAAATGCAGTCCATCCTTAATTACACATTTAGGAATAATTGAAGTCTCTTGTATTGAAGCAGATGTTGATCCTACTCATAAACTGCTCACTTATCACTGCTACCTTACCTGCTTCCCACAAGCGTGCCATTATCCGTCCTCGCATAAAAAAATCAGGCCTTGACCCTTCCGAACCTGGTAATTACCGCCCAATCTCTAACCTATCTTTCATCTCCAAACTTGTTGAGCGTGCCGTCCACCGTCAGCTATCTAACTATGTTGAATCCAACTCCTTGCTGCCTCTTGTTCAGTCTGGTTTCCGCCGCCTCCACTCCACTGAAACTGCTGTCCTTAAAGTTTATAATGATATAATCATGGCACTTGACTCTGGTTTCATAACTGCCCTTCTGTTACTAGATTTCAGCTCTGCCTTTGATTGTGTTGACCATTCCATTCTCATTCAAGTGCTTGAATCTCAATTTGGCATTATGGCCTCTGCTCTTCTCTGGATTGCTAATTTCTTGACAAACCGATCACACTCTGTGCGACTTGGTTCTAACACTTCTAGGTACTTCAATATCCTCTTTGGTGTACCTCAAGGTTCTATACTTGGCCCCCTCTTGTTCATCCTCTATACCTCTAATATTGTTCACATTGCCTTCAAACACAGCATCCTTATACACCTTTATGCTGACGACACACAACTCTATATTAAACTTGCTGCCAAAGACTTTGATAATGCAATGTTTCGCTTAATAACTTGTTTCACTGAAATCCAATCATGGTGTGCATCCATGCGCCTTAAACTGAATGCCTCCAAGACAGAACTTATCTGGTTCTACCGCAACCCGTTACCTAACTCACAATTATTCCACACTGTACTCAATCTTAGCCCAGATTGCTCCATCAAACCAGCTGATGTTGTCCGAGACCTTGGTGTCCTCCTTGATAACTCGCTGTCTATGAAAACTCATATCTCCTCCATAACCAAATCCTGTTTTTTCCATCTCAGACGCATTCGGCAAGTCAAGAAAAGTCTTAACGAAAAATGTGTTCGTATCCTAGTACAGGCCCTTGTCATTTCTAGAATTGACTACTGCAACTCAGTCCTATTTGGTCTTCCTGCATCTACCCTTCAACCTCTTACAGCTGTTCTTCATTACGCTGCTAAGCTTATCAAGAACCAAAATCCTCGGGATCACGTCACACCGACCCTCCGTGAACTACACTGGCTTCCCATACAACTCGCATCAATTTCAAAATCTGTCTTCTAATGTACAGAATCTACACAAGCTGTTCTCCTGCATACCTTTCTTCACTTGTTACACCCTGTTCCACTCTCCAATCCAGACGAGGGCTACGTTCATCGTCTCAAGGTGATTTTGTTGTGACACGATCACTCAAAAAACTTGGTAACAGGGCATTTGCGCTAGCCGGCCCGGCTGAATGGAACAAACTCCCTGTCTTTATCCGCAAATCCTCAACTTTATCGATTTTCAAAACTAACCTTAAAACACATCTGTTTAAGATTTACTATGATTGATTTTTTCTGTTACGCGCTTTTGTGCAAGATTCCAATTTTGTTTAGGCGCGCTACAAATAACAGTCTAATAATAATAATAATGTTACGCAAAATCGCTCATATGAAAAAGTAATGTTTAAACCAAATCCATTGCAATACATTGCAGGACGTATATGATGTTCTAATGAGCTGCTCTGGTGCTTTGGCTTCGTTTGTGTACAGGCCATCATTTCTTTAAGTCCAATAGTGACTCCGCCACTGAAACTGCGAATAGAGATTATAATAACAGTCCATACTAAACCATTGGTGGAAGACAGATAATCTAGTGATCGGCTACCCATAAGATCACGATGTACTAGGCCCTATGTATGTGTTGGACGTAGCTAGTCGTATGTGTCTCATGCCCTACAATATCAAGATATACAAGATCTTTTAACAGCAACTAATGAAAGCAAATGTAAAATTGATAAAAAAAACTGTTTCATTTCAACTTATGGAATCCTGATCATCCAAGAGCCATCACCACCATAGTTACCACACACCACTTCAGACCTAGGCCTACTTCTACACGTTCGCCTTTTCCTCCTAGACAGCTTCGACCGATACAAATTACGCCAGTCAACAACAGGACACCGACTACATGTAAAATTGGTTCGTGGAATGCTTGCTCGATAAACAACAAATCAGCATTAGTCGAGAATCATATCGTAACAACAGATCTTGACATATTTGCTGTAGTCGAAACATCCCACGAAGCCACAAACTCTCCGTCACTTATCGCTTCCTCCCCGTCAGGCTACAGTTTTTTGGATAAAGCTAGACCTCTTCTACCTGGACAAGATGTCTCCAATCTACGCGGTCCTATAGAGGAGGTGGAATTTGTATCTTTTTTAAAAATCATCTACGAACATCTCCAAAAGACACAGTTTATTTCACTACTTTTGAACACCTCTCATCCTACTTCACCTTCAGAGATCTACATCTGCTCGTCACCGTAATTTACCGTCCTGGTTCGTCACCTGTTACAACAGCCTTCTTCGAAGAATTTTCATCTCTACTCGCTACGCTGTCAAAATTCAACTGTTACCTCCTAATATTGGGAGATATGAACATTAAATTTGATCAACCTGACAACGTAAACACCAAGCACATGGTTCGTTTGCTGTCGTCGCATAACCTCACTCAACACATTTTGGAACCTACTCACAACCTTGGCCATACTCTTGATGTTCTCATATCACGATTACCGTCGCTAATTGGAAATATCGACATCTCTCCACCAGGACACTCAGATCACTCTATGATCCACTTCACAATTACCACTCAACCTCCTCCTAGAGTCTACCAGAAAACTGAAAGGAGATCATTTGCTAATTTTGATTTATCGTCATTTGAAAAAGATCTTCATGAATCTGAACTTTACAAAATAACACTTCAACCGAATCCGCCAGTGACTGCAGAATCTCTATTCACCCTCTACGACCGTACGATGGAAGAGCTTCTAAACACTCATGCTCCTCTTCGTAAAATCACCATCCGTAAGAAGCCTGACTGTCCTTGGTTCGACTCGGAATGTGCCACTTTAGAACGGAAAACACGCTGCATTGAACGAAAGTGTAAACGCTATCCAAAAGACACTCGTTTACGCAATCTGCTGAAAGTACAAGCACAGAAACAAAGAAAATGTTTTCAGCAACAACGCTCAATCTACCTACGACACAACATTGAGGAAGCGGAGAAGGATGGCAAGGCTCTCTGGAAATCATTAAACTCTATTTTATCCCCGCAATCCTCTATTGAATGCCCACTCTCACCTGATGAACTTCTTGATCACTTTGCAAACAAAACTGAAGCTATTCGCCATTCCACCAAAGACGCCCCCTTACCTGTCTTGAACCCTAACCACCTAAATTTTCCTGGTCTTTGTGCTTTTGATGAGATCACTTTACCGGAAGTTGATAAGCTTCTCAGTAACTCCTCCTCCGAGCAATGTGAGCTTGATTCCTGCCCAGTCTGGATTATTAAATCCCTTCGACATATTTTTGCCCCCATTTTGATCCTACTCATAAACTGCTCACTTATCACTGCTACCTTACCTGCTTCCCACAAGCGTGCCATTATCCGTCCTCGCATAAAAAATCAGGCCTTGACCCTTCCGATCCTGGTAATTACCGCCCAATCTCTAACCTATCTTTCATCTCCAAACTTGTTGAGCGTGCCGTCCACCGTCAGCTATCTAACTATGTTGAATCCAACTCCTTGCTACCTCTTGTTCAGTCTGGTTTCCGCCGCCTCCACTCCACTGAAACTGCTGTCCTTAAAGTTTATAATGATATAATCATGGCACTTGACTCTGGTTTCATAACTGCCCTTCTGTTACTAGATTTCAGCTCTGCCTTCGATTGTGTTGACCATTCCATTCTCATTCAAGTGCTTGAATCTCAATTTGGCATTATGGCCTCTGCTCTTCTCTGGATTGCTAATTTCTTGACAAACCGATCACACTCTGTGCGACTTGGTTCTAACACTTCTAGGTACTTCAATATCCTCTTTGGTGTACCTCAAGGTTCTATACTTGGCCCCCTCTTGTTCATCCTCTATACCTCTAATATTGTTCACATTGCCTTCAAACACAGCATCCTTATACACCTTTATGCTGACGACACACAACTCTATATTAAACTTGCTGCCAAAGACTTTGATAATGCAATGTTTCGCTTAATAACTTGTTTCACTGAAATCCAATCATGGTGTGCATCCATGCGCCTTAAACTGAATGCCTCCAAGACAGAACTTATCTGGTTCTACCGCAACCCGTTACCTAACTCACAATTATTCCACACTGTACTCAATCTTAGCCCAGATTGCTCCATCAAACCAGCTGATGTTGTCCGAGACCTTGGTGTCCTCCTAGATAACTCGCTGTCTATGAAAACTCATATCTCCTCCATAACCAAATCCTGTTTTTTCCATCTCAGACGCATTCGGCAAGTCAAGAAAAGTCTTAACGAAAAATGTGTTCGTACCCTAGTACAGGCCCTTGTCATTTCTAGAATTGACTACTGCAACTCAGTCCTATTTGGTCTTCCTGCATCTACCTTTCAACCTCTTACAGCTGTTCTTCATTACGCTGCTAAGCTTATCAAGAACCAAAATCCTCGGGATCACGTCACACCGACCCTCCGTGAACTACACTGGCTTCCCATACAAGCTCGCATCAATTTCAAAATCTGTCTTCTAATGTACAGAATCTACACAAGCTGTTCTCCTGCATACCTTTCTTCACTTGTTACACCCTGTTCCTCTCTCCAGTCCAGACGAGGGCTACGTTCATCGTCTCAAGGTGATTTTGTTGTGACACGATCACTCAAAAACTTGGTAACAGGGCATTTGCGCTAGCCGGCCCGGCTGAATGGAACAAACTCCCTGTCTTTATCCGCAAATCTTCAACTTTATCGATTTTCAAAACTAACCTTAAAACACATCTGTTTAAGATTTACTATGATTGATTTTTTCTGTTACGCGCTTTTGTGCAAGATTTCAATTTTGTTTAGGCGCGCTACAAATAACAGTCTAATAATAATAATAATAATAATAATAATAATATTAAACACCTTCAAAAAGATATTTTTTCCAATATATTAAGTTTGCCATAACATTTAACTATATTAAGTTGACCCAAAAACACTTTGTTCAGTCCAGTACTGCAGTTATTACTGAAATAGTCCCAGGTGCAGTCAACTCAGCAACTGTTCGTACTCTGGCAGTGATCAGTCACGAACTGTTTCTGGATGAAGGAGAAAGACGACGCTCTTCTAAACGAGATACTGAAGTGGATTAATCATAAATTCTGCTGAAGGATAATTTAAAACACAACTGTATTGCATCATTCTATTATATTAATCATCGGTTGAGTAAGTTAATTGCCTGGATTATGGCTTGAAATTACAGATTAAACCCAACACAGCAATACATGGCAGTAAGAATAGATTTATATAGAGATGGTGAACGTGTTTTAAAGGTGTGTGATTAGAGCATTTTGATTATTTGCGAGTATATTAGCTATTGATCTTCTAGTCGAACTCTCAATAACATTTTCACTCTCAGTATACAGATTTAGATGGCTATATAATAATTAGCTGGTCATTGGCAGTTTTGTATCAATTATTTAATGTACATAAACAGCACCTTTAGTTTCCACTTGGCCAAACCGTCCGGAAGAAAGTTTATAAAAGTCAACATTCAACCCATTCCTGTATCACGTAAAGTCCTACATATGCCAGCAGCAGACTTAACCGCAAAAAGCGTCACTTTGTATTATGTTGGCGGAGTCAACAACACGTTTAAAGTGGTGATTGCAATCACCAACACTCTTTGGCCTTGTGCTGAAGTATGTTTTGCGTTGTTTTGTTATGAAGCAAGTTCAAGTAAAAGACCATTTTGTTCTGTAATTTTTTTAACGGTGTCCCGCCCTAAACAAAACATATTTCGGTGTATATGGCCTGCGAAGTAGACCAATATAGTTTACTTAATAACATATTTACATGTAGGGCCTTCAAAGCAGACCCAGGTTTAATTAAGGACACATTATTGAATTATTGAAGTCTCTTCTATTGAAGCAGATGTTAGACAAAATGGCTCATATGAAAAGTACTGTTTAAACCAAATCCCTTGCAACGCAATGTATTGTATTGTATTTTACTGTATTGTATTTGTAACGCGCCTCTGCTAGCATAAGCTATTCAGAGGCCCTCTCAGAGTGACAGCCCCGACGGAATAAAAACAGTCTTCGAGCACCGGACTGATGACGGAGAGAAATTAGAAGTTTACGATTACGATCTATAATTCTTGAAAGCGTAACCTTGGCCATACGCAGTAGATTGGTGACAAGTTATGTTGAAAATAAACACAACTGCTCTGGGCGAACATAACGTAGGAGCCCAATTTACACACCGTAAAATAGACGATCAAATCGGCTATAACAAACGTCTATCAGGTAGAGGCGTTGGATAGCAAAGCACCATGATGCATGCAGAAAGTGTAAACAACAAGACGGAAGAGGTTACCAATTTATTAATTGCAATCAAATGAAACTGCCCGTACTATGGTAGTGCTAGTACCAAGAAAGAAGGAGAGCGTCGTTAAGCGGTTACTAGCCACTCAACGATACTCACAACCAATTTTTGATCTGAAAATGTTTTACGCCCTAAGCAAACCATATTCTGGTGCATGTAGGGCTTCGAAGCAGACCAATAGGCCTATATATATATAGGTTTAAAAAGACATTTACGAATAGCTGAAATCTCTTCCATTGAAGCAGATATTAGTCAAAATGGCTAATATGAAAAAGTAATGTTTAGACCAAATCCCTTGCAATGAAATGTAGAGAGTATGAAAGATTTTGATGAGCTACTGGGGTGCTTTTACTTCATCTAGTGTCTAGGAAATGACTTTTGTTGATTTGTGTTCTTGTGAATTGTCTAATAGTCATACCATTTATATGTACAGCGCAGTGCGTTTGTTAGGCGCTTCATTAAAGAAGAAATATTATTACTATTATATTCTTTTAGTTCTATACTAACTACGCCACTGAAACAGCGTACAGAGACTATAATCCACGGGTCAAAGACAGATAAATCTAGCGACTGGCGTACTAGGTGTGGGGTGTAGATGGTCGCATGTGGTGACCCCTAGTCACTACTCGCCTCAAGTTGTCCAACCGATCCATATCCTACACTGCACCTCTACTCTGGAACGAACTTTCCTCTAAATTCCGCCTAAACTCAGTTCCTCCATTACTACCACCACCCACCCACCGTTATCTCCCTCATCCTCTCTACTCATCACACACAGGATTTCCAGTTGAAATTGAAGTTTCACCTCTTCAAGAATTCCTACCTTAATCCATCCGATCATCTGCCTTCAAACATTGCTCGCCCACAGTGAAACCACCCTTATAGCTGTTCTGCCTATAACTCTTTCTCGTCTCTCCTTGGCAGTGGCGTAGCCAGGAATTTATGATGGGGGGGGTTGGGATTGAGAAATATTTATTAATTATTGTGGTCAATCCCTTCGAGCGTGAACGAACGAGGGTGCCGAATAATACAAAGGGAATAAAGTAATAAAGAGAATAAAGTAAGAAAAACAATTGTTACTAACAGTTGCTTTGTTTCTTCTTATTAAACATTTTTTTCCCCTAAGCCAATGGGGGGGGGTTTAACCCCCAACCCCCCTTGTCTACGCCACTGCTCCTTGGACTCTCCACTGAACATCGATCTCTGGAAGACCCTATGAGGTTCTGATACGAAATAGCGCTCGTGAATACACTGGAGCCCTACGCTCAGCTTAACAGTAGCGCTATAGAAATTTTGAGTTTCAGATTACGATTACGACCTACTGTTCTTCAAAACATAAGCATTGGGATACGGGAGAGAATTGGTTATAGGCCTAAGTTATGTTCAAGGATAAACACAACTCTACTAGGGATTTACACTAAATTGTGAGTTCAATTTAGACACCTTAAAATACACACCGAAATCGACTATAATAATCGCCAATCGAGTTCTGTTGTTGGATATCTAAAGTCATTCTGCAAGTGAAATGAAATTGCGGAACGATATCAACGGCCTTTGGTGCCGTATATAATTGAATTAAAAAATTAATGAAATGAAGTAAATTAAAATAATAATTTATAACCACTGTCCGTTCTCTGGTAGTGCCAGTCCCAGGCCTGGAGAAATGGGAGACGCTTCTTTTGTCAATGATTATATTCAGTTGGCTTCAACAGCTTATATTTTTAAAACTCTGTCAGTGATTGAACTCCGGTAGTGCCAGTCCCAAGACTGGAGAAAGGACGAGGGCGACGCTAATGATCCCTGCTTTGACACAATGTCGTTAAACAGCAAATAATATCCAACTATAATATACGCACGCAAACCAACGACACCATTGAAAGAAGATCTGCAAACAAGAAAATGAACTGATTTAATAATAATTAGTTATTTTAATTACGTTAACCCGTTTTGGACCAAAACTTTATTAAGAACATTTTTTATGAACTGTGATAATTATTGGGGCCTTGATGGCAATGTTTGAACGTATGTATTATGTTTTTTGACATTTTTCAAATAACATATGCAAATTTGCATATGTTCGTTTTACGAACATTGGGCTAATAGGCTACTAACAAGATGTGAAATATTGAACATGTATGAAATTACATTGTAACACAATAACGTAATAAAAATGGATAATTGATGTTAAAACAGTCTGAAATATAATGTTTTCAGCATCAACCTATTGGTATATCAGAAAGAAATGACTAAGATTTGTACCCAGTGGTATCGAAATTGTAAAAATTCTCACTGTTCATGTGTTCGACACTATAGATGGTAGGCTGCTGGAATATGAAAAGCTGTGAAACACTTCTGATGAACAGTGGCGGCGCCATGGGGGCTAGGGGGTGCTTAGCCCCTCCCCCCTAACTGCGGCTCAGCCCCACAAAAGTGGGAAATCACTGCAAATCACAGCGAGGAGGGGACAAAAGGAAGGTTTTTCGAGCTTTAGCCCCCAAACCTGAAATCCTGGCGCCGCCACTGCTGATGAAGGCGTTTGTTGCACTTCACGCACATGTGCAGTGTGTTTTTGCTACAGCCATCCACAGTTTGCAACGGTCCGCAGTCTTGCCTTTCTCCAGATTGTGTCCGTCACCGTCATAGCGTATGTCGGGTACGCACACACAAACACCAACACGCACACGCACACCAACACGCACACACACACACACACACATACACACACAGACACACACACAGACATACACGGACACACACATATTATATATATTTATATGATTTGGTTGATACATGTAAATCAAGATCAGAAATATGCATAGGCCTATGCAGATCAACGTTGACTGGACTTGACCCCAGCAGTACCATATTGGACCAATGTTCGTAAAACGAACATGGCCCAGATATGCAAAATTTACGACTTCATTTATTACAGTATAATTATGCAAATGACATGTGCTTTGTGCTAAATATGTGCACTTGTCAAATGCCCATTAGCTCGTGCGATATCACACATCAACCGAAAATTACAAATTTTCAAACAAAAGACGGTGAACATACCTGGATTTGAGGTATTTAGCATAAGACAAAAACAGTTCAAAACTTTCAAAACAAATTTTTTGGGCGATTTATCCGACAAATCAAACCTTTCGCTGACATAAGAGCACATGAAAAGAAAACTAAAGTGATGACCTCAACCAATTTGAGGTCATCAAAAAATGTGTTCGTAAAACGAACATTGGTCCAAAACGGGTTAACTGCCATGGTAGTCATAGGATGTCGTTAAAAGTTACGAATAATAAAGAGTCGCTGGATGAGAACCTCCAGAATCCTATGGAAAGTGGAAACAAATTGCCTTTGGTGCAATAAAATGCAATTAAAATAAGTTAATTTAAAAAAATAGTAACTCTGTCACTGTACTACTGTGGCAATGCCAGTCCAAACCTAGAGAAAAGAGGAGGTCGACGTCAATGGCCCTGGCTGCCATAAGATGTCGTTAAACAATGGAAACTGTTATTATAATAATTCTACGCCAACACAGAGAGTAAGGGTTCGATAACCTACTCCTCTGAAACGGTTTCTGTGTAGGGACCTTGAGTAAGTCCTTTGCTCACAATTGCTCAGCGCCATCGAACGATTCTTGGTTACTATACAGTGGCGTTTAATAAATGCAAAATAACAATTATAATAATATTCGGTAATAAAACATTTTATATAATAGTGACTTTTAATATCGTCGTTTTCATAATGGCCAGAGTCTCCGCTGATTACTCAAGTCTATTACTGTGACTGCTTCGTTTGGGTGGATTTAATAACAAGGGATCACGACTCTGGTAATGTTACAATTGCGCTACAAAATCTCCCTCATTTGACCATGGCTAAGACTCGCTCTCTCGTTTTGTGCGTCCCCGTGATAACTGTAATTGTAATTGGACATTTGTATAGCGCCTAATAGGTAAATAAGATACTTCATAGAGCGTCTTTACAGGGAAAACTGCTGCTCTCGGTAGCTTAGTGGCATTCATTTTTAAAACAAAGAGTTCATGTGCATGTGAGCAAATTATGCTCGAAAAAACTGGTAAAGTTATCCTTCGCTTTAAAGCTCAGGTAAGGTAAAATCTAGCAACCGCAAGATGTCGCTAAACACTGAATAAAACAACTTTCTAATTAAACACCTTTAAGACGTTACAACCAATGTTATAACCATGCGCAGTTAAAGTCGACTTTCAGTTTGTTATATTTATCAAGGCAAATCGACAAATAATTTTGACTGCGAAGTAAAATAAATTGCTTGAGGAGATTTAATTCACGATATTTAATGCCAGAAACAAAATTTGAAGTGGGGCGACATCTATGAATAAGTATGTAACCGATATACAATTAGTTTCCCTCTAATAATAGATTCCTAGAATTTAACACATTCGTTAAGTTATACTGTAGAATGACAGAGGTTTCCGATACTGTGGCGAGAAACAAGAAGATCAGGAATCTATCAGTTTAAGCAGCTGGGAAATAATTATATGTAACGAAGTTGTGTGGTGAGAGCTATGCATTATTTTATGCGACGTTAACTGCTGATCATAACGCTGGAATATTAGACACCTTTTACATGACATATCAATATGCTATATTAATTGTCGGTTAAGTGAGACAATTGCGTTGTAATTTTTTTTATATGTCGTTAAACAATGAACATTAATACCATGTTAAGGTTATGTTTTGACAGTCTTAAATGGTGTCTTTTGGACGATATGAATTCATTTCACTGCACTGTATAGTGTATGTTTAAATTGTCGTCAACGGCCTTTGATGTCAACATTTTCGGAAAAACATAGATCACCCCTTAAAAAAACATAGAAAAACATAGACACGGATTTTGAGGAAAATTAGGTAAAATTTGCAATTATCAGAGATTTTTGAGCATCCAGCTGTGGAAAAGTCAACTACTCGATAAAAATTTTTCTAAATCATCCCCTGACAAGCAAAAAAAAATACGTCATCAGCTCCCTAATCGATTAGCGGAATCCATTAAGAATTCTTAAAACGTACCTTTTTATACCAATTCAAGGGAAAAAAGTACCTTTTTAAACTAAATTTACCTCCCATAGAAAAAAACATAGATTTTCGGGGAAAAAACATAGATAGACGAGGTCAAAAAAACATAGATCTTGGAGGAAAAACATAGAGGTGGTAACACTGGATGTCATATGACGACGTTAAAACTTGTTCTAAATAAAAAGACAACTGCGTAAAATTTGGCTTGAGATAGTTATTATTGGACTAAGCCCAAAAAATGATTACATAGCACTTGATTATAGCAGAGGGAATGGATTTATATAGCGATGGTGAAAGTGTTTTAAAGGTGTGATGAGAAGTAAGTAAGTATATCCTTTATTGCACCAATTGCTAACCGCATTTTGGTTTGCATTCTACAAAGCCCAATAATCTCAAATGTTACATTTTAATTTTTATTGTTTTTCAAACTGTGCATTGTACAGTGTTTTGGTCAAGAGTAAAGCATCCTAATAATAACTGCTTAACAGGCCAAATTGTCAGCAGCGGGTACAACTCTGTTATGGGCACGAGGACGCAAAAACGCGTATGGCTGGTTAATCGGGGGTAACAGTCCATGTAGTACGTGAGCAGGGTGGCTAATAATTATGGCCGAGAAGAGACGGGAGTCTGCGCACTGAAGCTTTTATAGGAATCGGGAAGAAAGCCCACCCGAACCAGCCGTCCTATAACTATGGTCTGGAGTTGAACTCGCCCCCTGTCCAACGAACCTCCACCAGACAGGAGTCGCATAGAACATCCGTGCAACTGAAGCTGGACTGACGATGTCCTTTAGCTTTGGACCTGACAAACCATGGACAACCAAGACACGGAGAGCGTACATTGATTGTCTGGTCTTGATGACAACGTTGTTAACATGTAAGTCGAAACCAAGTTGTTCTGATAGCCTGACCCCTAATATTTTCATGTTTTACACTCTGATGAGTCTGGTATGGCATTGGGTGTATCAATTGAAAAATCGTTTATCATCTGCAAAAATTAGTATAACGTTAATTGCATAGTAGGCCTATATAAGTTGAAAAATCAAGTGTTTTACGACAATTTTTGACTAACAGGGCTAATGACGTCACTCTTACATATCCTATTTCAAGAATGATATAATTATGAGCTCTGCTTATCGATTTAGGTATGTGATGTAATGTAATTATCAACTTCTATTGCGCCGGTGTCTAATGCACAAAGCATCAACCGATGGCACACCATGTATGAGTAGTTTTAGTTTAATGGCCCCTTGTTAAAACAAAGTTGATCAGCTTTGCCCTCTACTTCATCTAGGCTTCGGACTGGCACCACCCGAAAATGACTTGCGGATTTACCACTGCAGTTCAATAACGTCGCGTAAGAACATCCATTTCGACACCTTTAAAACGGTGTAGCGTTATGTATAAATAATTTCTTAACGTTACTCTGTAATATGCCAAAACTAATCTTTGTCGGCGGAAACGGCCTATGTTGCCATAAGCTGCCGTTAAACTGTGGACAAACAAACTCAATAGCTTTCAACTCAATGGCTATTGCTTTTGCTTGTTAACTGTTTAACTACCACTGCGTGGTAACAAAGATTAGCGTCGCCCTCCTCCTTAATCCAGGCTTGGGACTGGCACTGACAGAAACGATCAGTGGCGGATTTGAATGGCTATTAAGTCCGCCACTTATCGTATACTCTGTCAATGCCAGTCCAAAGCCTCGATAAAGAAGGAGGGCGACGCTGATATTTGTTATCACGCAGTGTCGGTAAACTGAAACTACTACTACTCAATGACTTTCATTGAAGAGTTCAATAATCATCACAAATTCACTAGTGCTATTGAGGATCCTGAGTGGATGAGTGGGTTGGTAGCCCGCTCGTCACGTCGGCGCCCCGGGTTCGCTTCCCGGTCGGGTCGGTTTATCAGAGATTAATTTCTCGGATCTTTACTGCGGGTGGCTCGGTCGCAATATAAACGTGGAGTACAATACAACACACAATACAACACATCACAATACAACTGGGGCGCGGTGGTTTAGGGGTATGTTCGGTGCCTTGCAGCTGGACTCGAATACACCTCAAAGTCGCCGCGTAGGGACCCTGGGCAAGTCCTTCACTCGCTATTGCTCATGCGCTTCGGCGTGAAACTCCGATTCAGCGTAGGAGTCGGGAGCCCCTCTGAATGGGAAATCTGATAGGGGCGCTATAACAAGTGTTCAAATACAATACAATACAATACAATTGTCAACGGCTGTGGCAGCCGCAAATTGTCGTTAAACAAAGAAAGTAATCCAGTTTAGCCGCCACTGCCCGTGCTCTGGTAGTGCCAGTCCCAAGCCAGAAGAAAGGAGGAGGGTGACGTTAGTCGTCTTTGTTTTTGACACGGAGTCGTTAAACCAGATTAAAAATAGAGAAGAAATGAAAAAGCAAATTAAATCTAGTTCAACAGCAACAGTAGACATAGGAAGTCGTTAAACTCTGTATCAGCCGTAATTAGATTTTTATTTATATAGCGCTTCTCAGAGAAAGCTCGTCAAAGGTGACCCTGACCTGTGACTGTAGCCTACAAGACAACAAACAGATAGAATGGTCTTCAACCTATTGCGAAATAGAGACATAGAAAGATAGAAGTTCATATTGCACGGAAGTATGTTCCAATAGGCCGACGTCGGGAAAGATTAGTTTAGCATAATACAGCCTTGAATTGCGTTGTGTGTCAATTGAAAAATCAAGTGTTTAACGACATCTTGTTAACGACAGGGCTGTTGACCACACTCTCACCTATCTTGTTAAGGATTTGTTCTTGAGCTAGGCTAATCAATTTAAGTTTGTATGGGTAGTTTCCGTTTAACGACTCTCGTGTCAAAACAAAGTTATTAGTGTTGCCCTCTCCTTCACCCAGGCTTTTGACTGGCGCCACCCAAAATTGACGTATACGGATTAACACTGTTTGGTTATCATGAGTTTAACGACGTATTATGGCGCCGTTCCTATGGCGTAGACTGTTGTAGTTTCAGATTAACGACACTGTGTGATAACAAAGATCATTATCGTCACCCTCATCCTTTATCCAGGCTCTGGACTGAATGTCAGATTACGAACAGTGGCGGAGTTATTATGGCGTACGACTCTTTATTTATGACTCATAGGTTCACCATATAATTATAGTAGAAAGAAGCATTGTTTTAAAGGTGTTCAAATGAAAAGTCGTATTTCATCGATTAGTTTCGTCGCTGCAACATTTCCTTGCTGATTCATCCATGTAGACTTTGAACTTGATGCTATGTATCAGCCATGAATGTGAATCCGTTGTTTAGGTTCTACGTGTGTGCGCGGGACTGCCACTGCGGACTCCTCCAGTTTTCTACGCATTTTCGGGACACAACCGCCCGATGAAATTTATTTTGCTAAATGAAAATTAATATTTAAGCCTGCGCGGATATCGCCGATTGTTAGTATTTTCTTGTAGTGTCGCTATAACAATTTCTAAGTGACATTACAAGCAATTGTTTAGAAACACCTATTAGCATAAAAGGCAGTTGACATCGATGATTGTGTTTCTGCATTTCTGTTTCTTTAAATGCCCACAGGCAAGTTCACGGGGGGGTGTGTTTTTTTTGTGTGTGGTTTTTCTTTTTAACGGACTTAAAGGCTGGGGGGTTGG